>CACVCL010028846.1:0-88422 GCA_902729485.2 Mus minutoides | reverse complement strand
AGCTTTGCAACTTTATGAGGTCCCATTTGTCAATTCTTGATCTTACAGCACAAGCCTTTGCTGTTTTGTTCAGGAATTTTTCCCCAGTGCCCATATCATCGAGGCATTTCCCCACTTTCTCCTCTATAAGTTTCAGTGTCTCTGGTTTTATGTGGAGGTCCTTCAACCACTTAGACTTGACCTTAGTACCGATTCAGATTTTGTTGCTGGACTTACTGAGGGCAAGGGTTGTCCGGGCAACCGCTCTGTGGCTCTCTCTGTCTGGCTATATTTATTTTTCCCTCAAGCAGAATCGAAGTCTTTCTGAAAGTAAATAAAACGATTGTCTAAAACAGCGAAAGCTATTTTAAAAACAAGATTATAGAAGAGGTCATTGGCTAAAAATAAAATTGAAAGAAAGTTCAGCTTGCAGATTTCCAAATTGTTCTATTTTTATCTTCCTGTCTTCAGTCTGATCACAATTTTCTATGACCAGTTTATTGATCATTAGGAAATTTATTTAAAAAAAAAAAGACCAATTTCTACTGTAAAGTGACATGGTAAAACTTTAATCCCAGCACTTGGGAGGCAGAGGCAGGTGGATTTCTGAGTTCGAGGCAAGCCTGGTCTACAGAGTGAGTTCCAGGACAGCCAGGGCTATACAGAGAAACCCTGTCTCAAAAACCAAAAAAAAAAAAAAAAGAAGAAGAAGAAGAAAGTGCTCAACCCCATTACTAATAAGAGAAATATAGATTAAAATCAATTGCCACATTTAAAATATGAAATAGATTAGCAACAAAGACTCCCACCCATCCTCAACTGAGGTTTTGTCATGGTGTTGAAAAACAACTCTCCTTTCTTTTTCTTGTTTTGAGATATGATGTGACCCAGGCTGACCTGGAAATTTCTATGTAGACTATGATAGCCCCAAACGCAAGAGTAATTCTGAGGTGTCTGGAGATAGTTTTTCTGGGTGTCTTTTAGCAATGTGGTTTGAGATGTCCATTTATTGACATGGAATTTCCAGTTTTAGGAGTGCCACCTATAGAAACAAGCCCGTGAGCCAAGATGTACCCATAAAGATATTGGTATCGGTGCTGTGTGTCAAGAAGAATGGAAGAAAGGTGACAGAGAAAGGACAGATGAAGCCAAATCCCCATCAGTGAGAAACTGATCGGTGTGCGGGTGTGGATCTCTGTGTGAATGTATGTGTATGTGTGTGTGTGGGGTGCGTGTGGTGTGTGGGTGTACAGTTGTGTGGGTATGTGAGTGTGTGTGTGAGTGTGTGTGTGAGTATGTGTGGGTGTGTGTATGGGTATGTATATGTGTGTGGAGGGGTAAGTGGATGTGTGTATGGGTATGTATGTGGGTGTATGAGTGTGTGAGTTTGAGTATGTGTGCATGTTAGAGCATGCACATAAGCAATATTATTTTTCAATTGAAAGTGATATTGTGAGCATAGACCTATGACATAAGAGCTCGAGAGACTGAGACAGGAGAATTGCTCTGAGTTTGGGGCTATCATAGGCTGCAGAGTAAGATTCTATCTCAAAACAAGAAAAAAGAAGGAAGGGAAGAGAAGGGAAAGAAAGAGTAGTAGATAAACATTGAGGTAGAAATTGTTCACATTACTAGGTTAAAAAAGCAAAAAATAAAACTATTTTTATTTATGTAAATAGGCAAAGGCAATCTGTAGTGACAGAAATGAAGACAGCCGCAGTCTGAGAGGGTGGAGAAAGTGAGTGCAGATTGTGTAGAAAGGATTGATGGAACTTTCTGGAGTGGGAATAGTGCCCCTCCAATCTTGATACATGGCCTTTGAAGATAGAAGGAATGCTTGTGGGTTTGGTTTGGTTTGGCTTGGAATGTTTGTTTGTTTTTAGACAGTTTTCCCTATATAGCCTAGTTTGACCTGGAACTCAGGATTCTCCTGCCTCAGTTTCTGAGTGCTGAGATTCAGATAGACACCACGCCCACTTTATCAAATCTCATCAAGGACTGGGGAGTGTAGCACAGTAGCAGAGCACTTGCCTACTCCATGAAAAGGCTGTCATCTGAGAAAGAGAGGGGTGCAGGGAAAGAGAGAACATCTAGTGAGTGTCTGAGTTTGGGTTTTACTGTTGTGAACAGACACCATGACCAAGGCAAGTCTTATAAGAACACATTTAATAGGGTCAAAGGTTCAGTCCATTACCATCAAGGCAAGAGCATGGCAGTATCCAGACAGGCATGGTGCAGCGGGAGCTGAGAGTTCTACAAATTCATCTGAGGACCTCTAGAATACTGGCTTCCAGGCAACTAGGACAAGGGTCTTAAAGCCCATGCCCACAGGGAGACACTTCCTTCAACAAGGCCACACCCACTCCAAGGCCATACCTCCAAATTGTGCCACTCTCTGAGCTGAGCATATTCAAACCAACACAGTGAGTATTATCATAGTTATTGTTAACTGTCAACTTGGCAGGCTCTAGACTCATCTGAGAGAAGCCCAGTGACTAACTTGATTGCCTTGAGGGAGAAAGACCTGCCCACTGTGGGCGGTGTCATCCCCTGGCTTTAGGCTCTTGAGAGCTGAGCAGCCGCATGCATTTATTTATTGTTCTTTGCTTCCTTTGGATGCTGTGTGACCAGCTGTTTCTAAATCCTGCTGCCTTGATTTCCCCTGAGCTGTGCCTTAAACTATGAACCAAAATAAATCCATTTTCCCTTAAGTTGTTTTTGGCAGAACATCTTATCACAGCTTCAACAAAAGAGGCAAAGAGGGCCAGAGAGATGGCTCAGTGTTTCAGGATATTGGTTGCTCTCTCAGAGGACCCAGGTTTAATTGTGACCTATGTGGCAGATCATAAGTATCTGACTCCAATTCCAGGGGATTAGATGCCCTGGTCTGTCTTCTGTAGGCAGCAGGTACACACACGATACACGTTCATGTATGCAGGCAAAGCACTGCATAAAATAAAATAAATTAAAAAATTAAAATAAAGAAACTAAGGGACTGGAGAGATGGCTCCATGGTTAAGAGCCTCTTCCAGAGGTCCTGAGTTCAATTCCCAGTCAATCACCTGGTGGCTCACAACCATCTGCAATGGGATCCAATGTCCTCTTTTGGTGTGTCTGAAGACAGCTGAAGATTGTGAACTCATGTAAATAAAAATTAATTAAAATTTTAAAATAGGAAACTAAAATGACTACACATCCTCAAGTAAGAAACAAAATCTCCAATTGTTCATAATCTCAATTTTTTTCTCACTTTTTCCTCTGAGTTTCTTTAACAAGCATGTAGCAATTAAAGTAAACATAAATATACAAAGACATCCAACTGTGCTTCAAAGAACCTAGGCTCCTCCTCCAGCCAGATATCCCTGATTAGCTCAAAGAACAGTGTATGATAATTCTGGATCCATTCCACAGTTCCAGGGCAGGGTATCAATGGAGTCCCACCTCTTGAGAAGGTTCTGTGGTGCTTTGAATAGGTCTGGACCCATGGACTCATGTGTTTGAATTCTTGGTCCATGGGGAGAGGCACTATTAGAAGGAAGCATGTCACTGTGGGGGTGGGCTCATAGGAAGAATTCGTCACTGTGGGGTGGGCTTTGAGGTTTCTATGGTCAAGCTCTACTCGGTGTGGAAAATGACATTCCCCACCCCTCATCCCCACCCCGACATGCAGAAGACAGTCTCCTTCTGGCTATCTTTGGATCAAGATCTGAGAACTCCTCTCAGATCCCCTAGTACCTCATGTCTGAGGTAAGAGTCTGTGATAATGGACTAAACTGTTATGGATTTGGTTTATTACTTATAGTATGTTAATTGGGTTCCCAAATTACTCAGTAATTTGCATGTAAGACTCCATGGGTCTTTAGTAAATAAAATTTCAGGTGGCCAATGTCTGGGCAGGGAGACAGAGGTGGGGCTTTACATTTCTTAGGCAAGGGAACCCAGGAAAGAGGAAGGATTTAGAACTGCCATGCCAGGGGAGCAGAAAGATCAGGCCTAAGAGCTGTAGGGCAGAGAGACAGACCACATATAAGAATCAGAGACAGAGCCAGGTGGTGGTGGCATACTCCCAGCACTTGGGAGGCAGAGGCAGGTGGATTTCTGAGTTCCAGGCCAGCCTGGTCTACAGAGTGAGTTCCAGGACAGCCAGGGCTATATAGAGAAACCCTGTCTCGAAAAACAAAACAAAACAAACAAACAAACAAACAAACAGAGATTGTGGCCCAGGAGGGCTGTAGGCCTGTGGCCAGGGTGGTCAGGAGGGAATATAGATTTTAGTAAGAAATGATTCAGGAATATCTGAGTGGAGAGTGTGTTAGCCATAGGTAGGTTTGGAAGTGCCTAGCCATTGTGCTATTTAAGACATATTAAATATAAGGCTGTGTGTGTGTCTGTGTGTCTGTGTGTGTGTGTGTGTGTGTGTGTGTGTGTGTGTGTGTGTGTCTAGAACATTGGGCAGGTGGCAAGGAACGGGTGCTGCTGCTGCCCAGATCAGAGCCAAACTTAATAAATTACCACAACACTAAACCCTGAAACTGTAAGCCAGGCCCAATTAAATGTTTTCTTTTATAAGACTTGACTTGGCCATGGTGTCTCTTCTCAGCAATAAAACCCTGAAACAGTCCCCGAAGGTATGCACTTGCTGGCCATTTGTCTTATACTTTGCGACAGCTTATAAGTGCCAACACAGAACAATGAATTGGATCATTTTGAAGCAAGCTACCAGTGAGTTTAATTTCTGCATCCCAAAACCGACTTGCACCCATAGGAAAAAGCTTCAAACAATGCCTTATGGCCAGAAAAGTAGCTATTCTTTATGCATATGTAGACTGCTTTTCATCTTTAGTTGTAATCCTCCAAACTGGCCAGCCCGAGCTTCACCCACTATGGTGGGCCTATGACAGAGAAGTCAGCTGGTCTTCATGTGACTGGGGCACCTTCGGTGCCAGGTCTATTCACAGCCAAGGCTGGCCATCAGCCACCTCATGCTGGTGCCTACTCACATTTGCATGCAGCCCGCCAATCTCGGCACAGGCTATTGGGAAGTTGATAACACCGACACACAGTTGCCTGCTAACAGTACCAACAACCATGAGGCAGTGAATAGAGGAAAGGAGGGTGTGTCACAAGAAGATGACACAGAGCCCCACCCCTCCTCCTCAAACCCCTGCAGGATGGATACAACCGGCGAACGGAGGTAGGGACCAAGTGAGAGCAGAAATCTGGCTTTTTATTGGGACACAGACAGAGAAGCTAATATAGATAGAGTGTTAAGAGAAGCCCTGCCTAACAGCTTGGGTTGGAGCTGGATGAGAAATGAAAACTCTGGTCCTTGGGACCTGGGTGTCAAGTCCACTAAGAATCTTGGCAGAACAGCCCCACAGGGCCATCATAACTGCATGACTTAAGCGGAACACAACATCCCTTCCTCAGTCTACCCTTCTACTCTTTCAGCAAAGCCTTGTCTTTGACCACCAACTGATGCCCTGGGGCAGAGCAGTTCTTTATTTATTTTTATATTATGTATATGTGTACACTGTAGCTGTACAGATGGTTGCTGGGAATTGAACTCAGGACCTCTGCTTGATCCAGCCCCGCTCGCCCTAGCCCAAAGATTCATTTATTATAAGTACTTACATACAGTACAATGTAGCTGTCTTCAGACACCCCAAAAGAGGGAGTCAGATCTCATTATGGATGGTTGTGAACCACCATGTGGTTGCTGGGATTATGAACTCAGGACCTTCAGAAGGGCAATCAGTGCTCTTAACTGCTGAGCCATCTCTCCAGCCCAGCAGCACAGTTTTTTAGAACTCTTCATTGTCTTCCACATCTATCAGTTTCCAAGTCCTGTAGATTCTAAGTATCTGTTGGTCATGATGCCACGGGCCTGAAAGCCCGGCACTTGGAAGCTGAGGAAGGAGCATGAGTTCAAAGCCAGCCTGGGTTACATAATGAGAGTCAAGGCCGCGTGGCAAGCACACAGATGCAGGTAAGGGTTCAAAGTCAGGGAGTTCAGTACACCCAAGTAGGTGTGTTTTGTACTCAGAAAGCTCACCTGAAAGAATCTACTTCTCAGACTTCAAAAGTAGCTGCGCTGACTGAATCTGACTCAGGTACCTCCAGGCCACGCTTTCTGTTTGTTTGTTTGTTTGTTTGGTAGTTTTAAATTATTTTATATGCATGGATGTTTGGCCTGCATGCACGCCACTTGCATGTGTGTTACCTGAAGAGGCCAGAAAAAAGTTGTCAGAACCCCCTGAAACTACAGTCACGGAAATGTAGGGAATCAAACCTGGGTCCTAGCCAGGCAGTAGTGGCCCATGCCTTTAATCCCAGCACTTGGGAGGCTGAGATCTCTGGGAGTTCAAGGCCTGCCTGATCTATAGAGTGAGCTCCAGGACAGCCAGGGCTCTAAAGAGAAACCCTGTCTCTAAACAACCAACCAACCAAACAACAACAACAACAACAACAACAACAACAACGACAACAACAAATCCTGAGTCGTCTGGAAGAGCAACCAGTGCTCTTAACCACTGAGCCATCTTTCCAGCCCTTGGGTCCACATTGATTCAAGGTCCAAACATCTGCTTAGAACGACTCTTTAGAATATCCTCCTGTCTAGACATCTGAGCTGGACCCTAGGCCTGTGCCTCTGACCCCTCAGTTATTCACCACCAGCAGTTTTCTTTTGCCTGAACTCCACCCCACCCCCATTTCACAGGAGACTGCTTGTGAACGTTGCCTGGGTCCCTCTCTTCTCCCTGCCTTGTTTGGAAACTTTCATTTCAAGGCTTGTCTGCCAGGCTCCGTGGAGCCCCAGGGAAAGCTGAGCTCTGGACTAGCTTCGGTCATTGTTCTTTCCCAGCCTGCAAATATTTATTTTTCTTCCATACAAGTAGTACTTAGGCAGCTTGTCTTATAATTGCACAAATTGTATGTTATGAAATCAACAGCAAAGGCAATTTTTCCTAGAGACAGTTTTCCTGCCCAGTGTTTTAAATGAGACCGAGACATTATTGTTTTGTAATACCGAATGTAATTTATAATTTTTACTTAAAGAGAAATGTTGGTGTTCTTGGGAGCAAAGAGAAAGTCGAAAATGGGCCAATTCCTCCCCGCCCCCAGCGACACTGAGTAGGTACTCATGTGCAAAGACACACAGAACTTCTCCAAAAGCTTTGGAACAAACTTTTGACTTGTTTCTAGAAATTAGGCATCCTTTTCTATAGCTACCTAGTACTCTTAAAAATTGATAGTATTTGTAATTAATGTAGCAATTGTGAAACTAGGCATTTAGTTTCTCTAGCCAACCATCTTAAAACAATAGGCATCTCAACCTTTTAGAAAGCTCTCAATACCATCCTGGAGTAAATGTGAATTCCTGAAAGGTGTGGCCAGCAGTAATTGGAAAGACTTTTCCTCAACATTTTGTTTGTTAGTCTGTTTGTTCCCCTGGCTCTTAGAGACTGTGTAGTCCTGTCTGTCCTGAAACTCTGTAAATCAGGCTGGCCTTGAACTCACAGAGATCTGCCCCTTGAACTCACAGAGATCTCCCTAGAGCTGCAATTAAAGGCAAGAAAAACAGAAGGAATGTTACTGAATTATAGCCAATAGTGGGAAATACTACACTTCCCTCAAAAGGCATTCCTTAAGCTGTATCTTTTTGAAGATCGAAAGCTTGGGGAAGAGATGTCTTGAATAAGGAGAATGAATGCACAGGTTTCTTTAAGTCTGTAGCCCAGGCTGGCTTCTTTTAGTCTGTAGCCCAGGCTGGCTTCTTTTAGTCTGTAGCCCAGGCTGGCTTCATGCTCACAGTACTTCTGCTTCTGTCTCTAGAATTCTGTATCACCGCCGGGCATGGTGGCGCACGCCTTTAATCCCAGCACTCAGGAGGCAGAGGCAGGCGGATTTCTGAGTTCAAGGCCAGCCTGGTCTACAGAGTGAGTTCCAGGACAGCCAGGACTATACAGATAAACCCTGTCTCGAAAAACCAAAAAAAAAAAGAATACTGTATCACCGACAGATATGGGCCAACTTGACCAGCCTTAGGTGGGATACTTTTTAACCCTGAGATAACTGAAACAAACGTTTCCTGAGAGGTACCTCCCAGCCACCCTTCACGCCTTTCAGCAAGTCCATGTGTTTGACTGTTCTGTCCAGACTTCACTGACGAAAGAGTGAGCAGCCAGGAGTGGAACCCAAGAGGAACCCTTTGAAGTCACATAGGATGAGAGCCTGTCTTAAACCCCATTTGCCTGGACTTTTGCATCAGGCTGGGGGAAAAACTAAAGGCTAGATCATCATTCTTCTATTTGATTTTCATTAAAAAAAATTTTTTTGGTCAGAACTTGAGTTAGAATTAGAGTTTTAATCCACTCAGTTTTTTTCCCCAGAGGGTTTCCAAGCATCCAAGTTTGTCTTCATAAACCCAAAGAGAAGAAAACACGAAGGCAATGAAAGCACTGTGGCCAGTTGCTAGGTGTCTTGTTTTTTGGCCCAGTGTGTATTACCTTCCTGTTCCCATGGTGGCTCTAACAGATGGCACAGCTAGAGGGGCCACCGTCACATGGCTGGAGCTTCTGAGATCAAATATCTCAAAAACAATTGTGTTCTTCCATTTCAAACCTGGCACATAAACCCTGAGCGTCTATGTAAGACATAAATGAATGTTCATCCTCAAAGTATCCTCAAGCCAACCACTGTGGCTCGAGCCTGTAATGTTAGCGCTTGGGAGGCTGAGACAGGAGGATTGTTCCAAGTATTTGACAAGTCTGAGCTATATAATAAACCCATGGCCAATCTGGAATATAGAGTGAAGTTCTGCCTCAAATCAAACAAAGCAAAACTATTTCCAGATATCTCTAGATGTCTCCTTTTAAAACTTCTTATCTAAGTCACAGATACAGATATAAGAACCAAAAGAATGGCACACACCTTTAATCCCAGCACTTGGGAGGCAAGAGGCAGGCAGATTTCTGAGTTCGAGGTCAGCCTGGTCTACAGAGTGAGTTCCAGTACAGCCAGAGCTACACAGAGAAACCCTGTCTCGAAAAAAAAAAAAAATCAAAAAAAGAACCAAAAGCAGTTTTGGGATTCATTTTTCCAAATACTTCACATAAAATAAAATACTTGAGGCTAGGCCTGGTGGCACACACACCTTTAATCCTGGCACCCAGGAGGCAGAGGCAGGCAAATCACCATTAGATTGAGGGCAGCCTAGTCTACATATCAAGTTCCACGACAGCTATGGCTACATAGGGAGATGGTTTCAAAATTAATTAATTGAACGTGACAATCTTTGCACCTGATTTAAACGGCAAACAAACCTAGAGAATGCCAACATCCCCTCAATGTGGAAAAATCTACACTATGTGGTTTACATTAAATAAGTTAATAATCATTTTAACATTACCAAACTGTGTTAAATAAGGTAGAACAATACCTCTTTTTTTTTTTTTTTTTTTTTTTTTTGGTTTTTCAAGACAGGGTTTCTCTGTGTAGCCCTAGCTGTCCTGGAACTCACTTTGTAGACCAGGCTGGCCTCGAACTCAGAAATCCGCCTGCCTCTGCCTCCCAAGTGCTGGGATTAAAGGCGTGCGCCACCACACCCGGCTTATTTTTTCTTTTCTTTTCTTTTTTTTTTTTCCCCACACCGTTTTTTTTCCGTTTGTTCGAAAGTAAATTAAGGGCTGCAGAGATGGCTCATTGGTTGAGAGCACTGACTGCTCTTCCAGGGGACCCTGTTTCAATCCCCAGCATCCATATAATAGTTTACAACTGTCTGTAACTCCAGTTCTGGGGAATCTGACACCCTCATACAGACATACATGCAGGCAAAACACAAATCCATATAATACATACATACATACATACATACATACATACATACTAGAGTAAGACAAGTTCCATGTATTGTAACTACTTAGAATAGCTCTTGGTTATTATTACTTTTATTCTTGAAAAGTCAAGAATTGTTATGTAGCCAAAAACAAGCTTCTGAGGGTGGGGCCAGAGCCAGATGCCCCAAAGTCTCTGAGATCAGCAAGTCATGTCTTTGCAAGGAGATAAGTCCTTGGCATGTGCCTTTCCATGACTGATAAGGACGGAAGAACCTTTTTTCCCAGTACACGTCTTCATCAGCTGGAGGACTGCTTAGAAACAGGAGGTTTTCAAACAAGGGCTGGTGGGGAAGAAGAAGGAGATAGAAAATGGGAATTCGGCTGCAAATGTGAAACTCCAGTATTCTCATAAACTCGCAGTTTACAAACAGTGAAACTAAAAAAAAAAAAAGGCTGCATCTGAAGTTTAAATGATAGTTGGGTCAATAAGGTGTCACTTAAAGAACTTCTCTTTATGTTTAACCCTTGCTCGCACATGTGCTTTTGTTATATTTTGTCTTGTTTGCAGAGCTAAGGGTTGAACCTGGGGCCTTAATTACAAACTAGGTAAATGCTTTACCATGTAAGTATATGAAATATATGTCCAGACCACCTCCTCCCCTCCTCTTCTTCCTTCCTTCCTTCCTTCCTTCCTTCCTTCCTTCCTTCCTTCCTTCCTTCTTCTTTCTTTCTTTCTTTCTTTCTTTCTTTCTTTCTTTTTAATTTAAGACAAGGTCTTACTATGCTGCCCAGGCTGGCCTTGAATTTATGATCCTCCAGAGCAGATCCTTTCAAGCAGTGGTTCCCAAGCCTTTCTAATGCAGAGACCCATAATTGTAATTTTGATCTGGTATGTGACCCTTGTGAAAGGGTCCTTCAACCCCTCCTTGGATTGTGACCCATAGTTTGAGAACCACTGGCTTAAAGGCTTACGCCTTTAATCATCAGTGTCTCTGTAAACAAAACAAAACAACAAAATCAAAAACATGAGAGTAAATGGAGTTGTAATCTGGATTCTCACTTCCATTTTGCACTTCAAGAAAGCCCTCCCTCCTGAACTCCACTAAGCTCCTTTTCCTTTTAAAAGGTAAAGAAACTCTGTGTTAGGATGTAACACATATGAACCAATAGTTACTATGTAAGAAAAACACCAGGAAGTGCTCACAGAAACCAGGCAGGCATTGCAGAGAACTGCCCAGGATTCCACAGTCTGTAAAATGCGAATAAAAACCCACCAGGTGTGGTAGAACAGGCCTGTAATCCCAGAACTCCTGAGGCTGAGACAGGAGGAAGTGGTCCAGGTAGGCCTAGGGACATGGGGTGAGTTTGAGGCCGGCTTGGGATTTACCGGGATGGAGCAAACAAGCAAAACAGAAATAACAAAAGCCCCAACAGCTGTCCCAGAGTGCTGCAGCTGGGATCATCAAATGAGATCATGCAACCAAGACAGCTCCGGCTCACACCAGAACGAAGAGCTTCCCTCATCAGTAAAAAGGCATGGAAAGAACGCATTTCATGATCACAGTTGCATACAGAGAAAGAATTCAGTTTAAAGCAACACTGGGATCCAGGACAAGGCAGAACCCTTCTGTGCCTAGGGTGTCACACTCTGAGGAGTCTCTCTCTGCTACTTTGTTCAAAGCCTCAGGGTGGGGGGTTGAAGGGTTGAGGATGGGGGAGGGTGGAGTGGTTGTATACAGCCATGTTAAACCATTTTCTTCTCTGAAGGTTCAGAAAAAATTGGAAATAAGGTATGAAATGGCACTGTGGGTGCTAAATTCCAAGTAACACAATACTGTGTGGTAAATGAACTAAACAGACATTAATCTGAAACTAGACTCCGGTCCCCTAGGGAACTGACCGGTATAGCTCAGGCCTTACTGGTTCTGCAGTGGCAAAACAGCCTTTCTATCTCAACCTTGATCCGAGTGGATAGGATCTAAGCTTTGAACAGTGCCTAAGCTCATTTCAGATGCAGTAATACTCGTTAAACAGTACTAAGCTGGGAGATTTGAGCTCCCTGATTCCCAAGAATGGACAAGGGCACATGAAGTCCTGGCTTTGTGGCTGGCCTTTAGCCCCATCTTAGTCAGACGAGCTTCCTTTTCTTTTTGTTGGGCCTCTCGCAAACAATTACAAGTAAATAAATAAGAACGAAAGGGTGTGTGGACCGAGAAGGTGATTTATGCTATTCAGAGTCTTCAGTTTAGCCGTGTGTGGTGGCACACGCCTTTAATCCCAGTACTTGGGAGGCAGAAGCAGGTGTATTTCTGTGAGTTCAAAGCCAGCCTGGTCTACAAATTCAGTCCAGGACAGCCAGGGCTCTGTTACACAGAGAACTTTGTCTTGATAAACAACAACAACAACAAAGTCTTCAGTTTAAATAACTTATTACAATCTTTAAATCCCCTTCATCCCATGTTAAACTCCAAGTCTTCTGCAAATATCTCTTTAATACTCTTCTAGCCTTTGAGTAGGGGAAGGGAGTAGGGACTTAGAGAGTTCTCTGATAAGAAAAACCTAAAACACAGTCTTGAGCCAGAGGCCAGAGCGTTCAAGGTCAGTCTGAGCCCCTTTTCGAGACAGGGTTTCTTTGTGTAGCCCCGGCCTGTTCTGGAACTCACTCTGTAGACCAGGCTGGCCTCGAACTCAGAAATCCGCCTGCCTCTGTCTCCCAAGTGCTGGGATTAAAGGCATGCACCACCAGGCCCAGCTGAAAGACTCCTACTTGAAGCAACAATTACAATCCTTATTGAGCCTGGCGGTGGTGGCACAAGCACTCAGGAGACAGAGGCAGGTGGGTCTCTGGGCGTGAAGTCAACTCAGTTTACAGAGTGGATTCCAGGACAGCCAGGGCTGCAGAGAGAAACCCTTTTGTCTCGAAAGACAACAAAAGCAAACAAAAAGTGCTTTGTTGATAGCTTGTTTCTTCAGATTTTTTTGCAACTTCAAAGCACTTTCAGACTCCCAGCTTTGTGCAAGAATGTAACAAATCAGTCTACCCATTTGAGAGCTGGGAACCGCTTTGGCTCAGACACCCAAACATGTACTCATTGATACTTGTAGGAGCTGAAGCCAATATATATATATATATTCTTTTTTAACCAAGTTCAGTGCTTGGAAGCTGAAAAAAAAAGTATCCCCTGCTTACATTCACCAAGTCTCTGCCTGGCTTTTTCCCTTCAGCAACTTGGTTCCAAACATCTTTTCTTTTTCCCTTGCCCACTCTACATCTTCTGGAACCAATAAACGAGAAAGGGGATGGAGAGATGGCTCAGTGGTTAAGCGCACCTGCTACTCTTTCAGGGGACCCCAGTTTCAGATCTTAGCAGTCACACAGTGGCTGACAACCATTCTTAACTCCAGTTTCAGGGGGATCTGATGTCCTTGTCTGTCCTCCAAGGACACTAGGCACACGTATGGTGCAGGTATGTATGCAAACATGTAAGCAAAAATTCATACACGGGCTGGAGAGATGGCTCAGTGGTTGGGAGCACTGACTGCTCTTCCAGAGGTCACGGGGTTCGGGTCCCGGCAGCCACATGGTAGCTCACAACCATCTGTAATGGATCTGATGCCCTCTTCTGATGTGTCTGAGGATAGCTACAGTTTACTCATGTAATAAATAAATAAATTTTTAAAAATTCATACACATAAAATAAATATAAAAAATAAAATAAACGAGATGAGTAAATCACCATATGGTTCAATCGTCTATTTATTGGGCACTGCTAGAAGCCAGATCATTGAAGAATTTGTGCAGGCAGAACTTGACTCTTCTTCCTCCATTTGAAAGGATTACCGTAAAGCCAGGCATGTGGGAACATGCCTGCAGTCCAGCACTTGAAAGATAGAATCAGGAATTCTGGGCCAGCCTGGGCTACATGAGACCCTAGCTCCAAACAAAACACAATAAAAAGGCCACTTTATCAGCAGCACTCAACTAAAAGTAGCACTTGGTATCAGTCCTACTGGAATCCCTAGATTAATAAATGTGTTTGCCAATCCTGGACTTCAAGTGGCTTCAGTAAGAACAGTTTAGAAAAGTGTCTTCTCTGTACAGACTTGATTTCTAATTGTGGTGACGCTTCGTTCCTTAAACCACCTATTCAACATGAACTCATTCTCCAAACTTGCGTCTGCTAGACTCTGGGGGAAGACAGGAACAACAGTCTCATATCAAAGGAGTGCTCAGGCAGCCCAGCGTCTCAGTGAAGCCTTACAGCCCTGCTTGCGGTATAAGCTTCCGGTCCTTTCTACAGCCACATTGGCTTCTTTCATTTCTAAGAGCTCTGCCCCCTCCCTCTCTGCCTCCCTGACCTTTGCATAAACTCCAGTTCTCAGCTCCTGAGAATTTGACTCTTTTGTCTTCTCAGCTCCTCCTCCCCTTGCTGCCTTAGCTGTTTTCCATGCTTGCTTCTTTCTTCCCGCTCTGGTCAAAGATCTGCGGGACCCACTGCTCCCAAATCAGTTTAATATTCCGTCCCGTGATTGGTCACTATTTCTCTGTTCTTAGGTTCTTAGTCTACTGGAGGGGCAGGGTCTGACCGGTTTTGTAAGATGCCAGAGCCTGGCACACCGGAGGCCTTCCAGGAATGAAAAACAAACGGATGTGACTGTCTAAACAGTTCTGCGGGAAGCAGAGCTCCAGTCAGTTAGGAGTTCGGGTTTTGAAATAGGGTCTCATGTAGACCAGTCTAGTCTCACCAGTTCCAAATGGTGGGGGATGGCCTTGAATTCCGAATCCTTCTGTTTTGGGCTCTCAAGTGCTGGGATTACATACCTGGGATTCCACACCTGATTTGGATTAGGGGTTTTCTTGAATTCCAGTGATGACTTTTTTTTTTTTTTTTNCGAGACAGGGTTCCTCTGTGTAGCCCTGGCTGTCCTGGAACTCACTCTGTAGACTAGGTTGGCCTCAAACTCAGAAATCCACCTGCCTCTGCCTCTGCCTCTGCCTCTGCCTCTGCCTCTGCCTCTGCCTCTGCCTCTGCCTCCCAAGTGCTGGGATTAAAGGTGTGCGCCATCATGCCCGCCGGCCTCCTACTTTCTATCTTGGCTCTTCAATGGCACTGAAACATGGGGAGTTGTTCCAAGTGCCTAAGACTGTAAGCTTCCAGACAACAAAAATCCCATTGATTTATTGCTATGGCTTTACTTAGAATTAAAATACATACAGAATAACAGCCATAACCAGTGCTCATGGGTGCACTCTGGAGGGTCAGCCGAGATGGGGATGCCACAACACAGACAACTGTCTATAGTCCACTTCAAAGCCTGAGCTGACTCTTCAAGAGCACATAAAAATAGAGGAAATGGGGGAGAGGAGAGAGAGAACTCAATGAACTTAACCTTCTTAGCCTTCAGAAGCAACGCTAACCGCGATGCTTCCGTAGTCCTGTCATGGCTCCGGGGAGCTTGGCTCCAGGACACAGTACAGGGGTCCGACCCTAAAGGGAACTCTATCGGACCACTAAAACGGAGAGGGGGGAGGTCTCTGCTCGCTTCCCTTCCCTGGCCTTGTACAAAGCGCACCCCACCCCCCAAAAGGCCTCTGGAGCACTCGCCCGCAGGCAGGGCAGAGCTGGCCGAGCCCTAGACTTAGGCCTCAAGCCCCGCCCCCCGGCTGGTCGAAGCCGCGCCCCCAACTCCCCACCCTACCCCCGCCCGGCAACGGTCCTGGCGCGCAGGCGCACTGGCGCGCCCAAGGGAGGGAGCGCGCCGGCGCGCGCGCGCGCGCGGGAGCCCGGCTTAAATGCGGGCGAAGGGGGCGGCGCGCATCCTCGGCGTCTCTGCCCGGTCTGCACCGTCGCTTCCAACTGTCTCCGCGTGGCACGAGCCACGAGCCGCGCTCTTCCCCCGGCGGCGGCGGCGGCGGGTGCAAGCTAGGAGTGGCTGCGAGCGGCGGCGGGCTCCATGGAGAGCGGCGGGCGCCGGAGCAGAGGCGGCGCTTCCACCGCTGCGCCCGGACTGCAGTGACCCGCGTTCCGCCCCGCGTCTCGGCGGCCGGCCGGCCTCGCCGTCAGTGTCCGTGCCCGTGCCGCCGCCGCCCGTCCCACCGGCGCCCGAGCATCGCGACTTCCTTCGGCCCGACTCCCCGGCGGGGTGGCGGCGGCCGGGTCCCCACGGTGGCGGCCGGAGCAGCGGCTGCAGGAGCCCGGCTCTAGGATGAAGTTCAAGCCCAACCAGACGCGGACGTACGACCGCGAGGGCTTCAAGAAGAGGGCGGCCTGCCTGTGCTTCCGCAGCGAGCAGGAGGACGAGGTAAGCGCGGGGACAAAGGCTGGCGACCGGGCTCCATCCTGCACCCCCTGCACCACCCGGACCTGCGGGTCACCGGCAAACCCCACGCCCGGAGCTGGAGATGGGCCTCTGGGGTTCGCCAGCCTGCCTTTTAGACCGCCCATTAGGTCGCAAGCTGTTGGCTTCATTACGTAGATACCTCCTTTTGCAAAGCGGCCTCCGCTTTTAAAGTTTTTCTGACGACCGAAAGATGGCCAGCGAGAGATGTGGAATGATGCCAGAAGGGACAAGATAGGCCAGGAACGGGGCGAAGTTGCCCTTTTCAGCCCGGCCATCTCTCGCTCTTCTGGTTTCTCAAGGCTGTTCTGCGGTGTGACTTGACATCTGGGAAGGAACGGCGTGTGATTTTACCCGATCCCTCGCCCCTCACTGGACCTTTGGAGTACTCGCTGGGAGAGCCTATTTTATTTCACTTCAGTTCTATTAGGTTTTAAAATGATTCCGTTTTCGTCTTGCTCTGGATAGTTCAGTCACTTGGTAGCTGCGGGGGGGAAATCTTGTAGCGCTGCCACGCCTAAAATGAACTGATAGAGGAAAAAAGTTAGCGTTTTTGAGTTCTGCTTCTGTAGCCGCGTCCAGGAAAGCACCAGGCGTAAAGCTGGGGATGGGATCTAATGGCTTCCTTCTTGCTAGCCCCTGAAGTTATGATAAGTATAACAGCATACACTCAGTGGTGGTTAACAGACAGCCGCGTGCTTGAAAGTTAGTACCTTTAAACCGCTTTTGCTTTTTATTTATTTATTTTAAAGGTTGATTTGAAAGCTTTTAAGTGTTGAACCCAAATCCCGAAGGAACTTCCAGAGAAAGGTCTTTGAGCGGGGTCTACTTAGAAGAGAACGGAATATAAAGACTTTTTAAAGGTGCACAAAGGGGAAAAAAAGCCAACAAGTCTTAAATGCAGTCTATCATGGGATGGGGGGAGTCTTTGAAGGAGGCGCCTTGCTAGTGCAAGGCAAACTAAATATAAAAGCATATAATAGCGAAGAGTGACCCAGAATCCTGTCCGACCTGTTCAATGCTCCATCGGATTTTTACCTGAGCGTTTACAATGAGTTAGGTGCAGCCAGGGGAGTGTTACATTTAATCCTTTTAGCACTTGGAGGTAGTACTGGTCGGCCCTGTTTTATAGGTGAGAAGACGGCTTTGAGCAGAAATTGTCCAGATGACTGAATTAGGTAGCAGTCGTAGTAAGGGAATTGGTTCCTACTCCAGAATGCTGGCCTCTTGGTAAAGGGCGTCTGCCCAGCAGTCGGATGCTCCCTGTTTTGTGAAGCTAAACTTCAAAGCCTTTTAAGTTACCTTTGAGATTGTGCCATAATACACAGTTGGGAATTCAGGCCCCATTTTGTGTATGGGGGGGGTTGTTTGGGGGTGGGATGTATCTGTGTGTGTCCCTAGGGGAAGCTATGGGGATAGGAGAAATCAAAATGATATAAATTGTGCGTCTAGCAAGGCAGTCTTGACAAGAGTTCCATAAATCACTTTAAGCAGGTAGGTGGATTCGTGTGTGTGTGTGTGTGTGTGTGTGTGTGTGTTTGCTTGGAAATTGTTTCTGCTGGAAGCGGTGCTAAAGGAGATAGCACCATGGTGGAGAGCTTGCCCCGGACAAGGGAGCCTGGGTTCAATCCTGGGCATCTCTCTCTCTCTCTCTCTCTCTCTCTCTCTCTCTCTCCAGGAAGTTGCTGTAAAATAATTGCTACAGCCTGTTTTCAAAATGAGACGAGTATTTTTAAATACAGTGAGATGAGCAAGGCTTGGAGAGTATTAGAGAAACCCATTATATAAAGCACTGGCTCTTGGAGCCTGTAGGCTGGGGAAGCCGGTGAATCAACTTGTTAGGGGATATGCTCTGAGGGAAGACGCTGGAATTCTCCCGCGCACACAGCCAACTTTCAGCATCTGGTTTGGCTCTTCGGAAATTTTACTTCTGTGGTTGCGTACAGTTGAGGCTCTTTCTATTATGTGATAATTACGGAATAAACTCTTAGCAAAGCAGGAAGATGTCTAGGAAAGCTACAGATGGGCTTTCCCTGCTGAAATGATACTACTAGCCATCCAAGGATAGACAAAAGCTGCTTGTCCCACCCACCCTCCCAGCGAATGGGGAAGAAAATGCTTATTTATTGGGTTAAGGAATTGTAGGTCCTTGTTAGAACATTTAAATGTATGTTTTAAGGATGAGGGTAACTTCAAATAAAAAGAGTTAATTACTGTCTGATCCTAAAAGGCTATGGAGAAGCCCCCATTGGCTCAGCTGAGTGCTGGGATTATAGGCGTGAGCCTTGGTGCCCACCGAGAACAGGTTTTTCTAATAGTAGTGGTTCATACTGGTGCACGCCTTAAATACCAGCATGTGGGAGGCAAAGGGGGGTCTGATCTCTGAGTTCAAGGCCAGCCTGGTATACCGAGTGAAAGGGTATGTAAATTAGGGTACTGAAGTAACTTGTCTCAAGGTCACAGAACCAGCAGGGCTTGAAGTCTCTTGTTTCCAAGTCTTCAGTGAATCTGAGCAGCCTCTCTAGCTAGTTTTTACTGTGGAGAACTGTCACCTTCAATGTGGCTTTGAGCTTCCAGACGAGCCCACAGGTATAAGTCCAAGAGTAGCTGGTACTGCTTCCATAGGCAAAGACGGTGGCGTAGTGAGTGTAGCCAGAAATGGCTCCTGTTGAATATATTTGCATATGTATTTAAATAGTGGATGTAAAGATTGTTTGAGCTGGCAAGGAATTTATACTGTAGTGGAAGATTAGATGAAACAGGAGGAAATAACAGGCCCAGAGTGCTTTCCAGTGTGTGTCACTTGGAACTGGACTTCAGTTCATGGGAAAGGAGGGACGGAGCATCCCAAGTAGAGGAGGATGGCTTGGGGCTGTGGGCTGCAAGAGCAGCTTGAGAGCTGGGCGTGGTGGCTCACGCCTTTAATCCCAGCACTCAGGAGGCAGAGGCAGGCAGATTTCTGAGTTCGAGGACAGCCAGGGCTACACAGAGAAACCTTGTCTTGAAAAAACAAAAAAACAAAACCAAACAAAACCAAACAAAAAAAGAGCAGCTTGGGATGGCAGAGAAAAGGGAATGATTTTTTTTTTTTTAAATGTATGAACCTTGAGTAGAGAATAGCTCAGTGGTGGACTGCTTGCTTGCCTACCACACGCAAAGCCTCCAGGATAAACAGCACCTCAGAGGTCACACACCAGGCAAGACAGGAAGGACATTTCAACTTTAGAGTTTTGAGGGGGATTTGAGAGCAAAGTGGAACATAGAATCAAGCAACTCCATCCTGGGTCGAATCAAGGTGCGTGAGCAAGTCAGTCTGAGAGCGAGCCAGGCAGTGGTGGCAGGCGCGCCTTCAATCCCAGCACTTGAGAGGCAGAGGCAGGCAGATCTCTGACTTTGAGGCCAGCCAGGGCTATATACACAGAGAAACCCTGTCTCGAAAAATCTGAGAGCGACACCGGTTCTGTCTTGGATCTGTGGTTCTAATGAAGTGTCTAACCTCCCTCCGGGCTAGCCTGCTGTAGAGCTTGATAGCTCTAAAGTCTAAATCCAGCGAAAGTAAGGCACGGTGAAAATGAGGGCTCCTCAAAAGGTAAAACTAAAACCAGAGCCACCTGGTCTACAAAAGTGAGTTCCAGGAAAGCCAGGGCTATACAGAGAAACCCTGTCTCGAAAAACCAAAAAAAAAAAAAAAAAAGCAGAGCCACGAAGAGTATCAGCCCCAGTCAGGAATTCTAGTGCAATAAATCCTAGTGCCAGCCTTTACAGGGGCAGCAGGGGTTGGGGGAGTCAGTTGTCATTTAACCCCTGTCAGTCGCCCAGTCCATAGCTATTGGCATATTTGACCAAGAGATTTAAGTCACTGAACAGATATGGCATTCAAATGGAGACCACTTAAAATAACCACATAGTTTTTTGTTTTGTTTTTTTTTTCTGTGTCAGAGCTTGTGTGCCCTAGGTAAGCCAGCACTCTGCCTCTGAGCGGCACCCCCAGCTCAAGGCACACCTTTTAGAAACATTGTGAGGTACACCCATCTGTTACTGTGGCTCCCCCGGACCTGAAGGAGAACCTGAGGCCACTGAGCAGCCAGCTTCTTCTACGGAGAGCACATGTCTAGCTAGCATCTGTATGTAATTCTCCAGTGTTGGAGTCAGCCAGGGCTTACATGGAAGGTTGAATGCCTACTTGCCTTTCTTTCTGTCAGCCGTGGGTGCCTCTTCCAACTGGAAGAGCTCTATAATGGTTCTGCTTCGATGCTTCAGTAATACCGTCTGTTTATCAGCTAGCATGTTGACTGTGTTGTACACTCAGTAGATCCTATTTGTCTGCTTTGGAGTGTTAAATAATAATACTTTTTGATAGGTTTCTCTGGGGAGAGTCTTCAGTGTTCATGGACGGAGCTTGGGGGTCAGCTGTCCAGTTTCTGAAGGCAGTATAATTACAAGGAAGTGTTTGCTGTTGTGACTAGGTAAATGGCTTCATCCCTGCCATACCCAGCCCCCTATCCCTCCTCACCTTGCCACACACACACACCCCCAAAATAAATCATGTTGACTTGATTTTAGATTCTGCACGCACAGAAGTTATTCATAGTCTAACTTACCCACCAGCCTAGAGTTTACAACAAAGGTATAATGAAACAGAAGATGAACGCCCACCTGGTGAGAACATCTCTGTGCAAGTACCAGTATCCCAAGGTTCCCATGGAAACAGTGACACCTGCTCTCTCACCCAACTGATCGGTCCCCATTTTAAAATTCTCACTTGCATATCTGTATGTGGACAGGAGGGGATGCTATGGAGGTCAGAGGTCAACTTGTAGAATCCCTTTCTTTCCTTCCCTCTACCACGTGGGTACCCCAGCCTCAGGTGCTCAGGCTTGTCAGCAAGTGACCTGTCCAGCTGAGTCATCTCAATGGCCCAAAGTCAAGTGGGGTTTTTTTTCTTTTTCTTTTCTTTTTTTTTTTTTAAAGATTTATTTTATTTATTATATGTAAGTACACTGTAGCTGTCCTCAGACACTCCAGAAGAGGGAGCCAGATCTCGTTACGATGGTTGTGAGCCACCATGTGGTTGCTGGGATTTGAACTTATCACCTTCGGAAGAGCAGTCGGGTGCTCTTACCCGCTGAGCCACCTCACCAGCCCCTTCTTTTCTTTTTTTTCTAGGATTATTTATATGAGTACACTGTCACACTCTTCATATACACCAGAAGAGGACACCAGATCCCATTACAGATGGTTGTGAACCACCATGCAGTTGCTGGGAATTGACCTCAGGACCTCTGGAAGAGCAGTCAGTGCTTTTAACTGAGCCATCTCTCCAGCACCCTTTTCTTGTTTGTTGATAGCATCTCCCCATAGCCCAGGCTGCCTCTGGGCTGTTTTCTGCAGCGCTGGGATTACACTCAGGAGCCACCAAGTCTGGCATCAATCTTAGTTCGTTTTAAAGGTGGGGATATATATAGCTCGGTAGTACTTACTTTTAGCATGTGTAAAACCCAGCACTGGGAAAGCTCGGATTTGTGAAAGACTCATTTGTAATGGAAGAAGGGCTCTCAGTAGTTCATATTTGAATAGTACACTGAATTATATAACTTTTCCCTGGCTTAACTTTTATGGTTGTTTATGAAGATGCATGCTTTTTGTCTCTGCATAAGGTCATAAGTTCAAGGTCAGATTGGTCTACCTAGGATCCCAGGCTAGTTTGGTCTACACCCTGAGTGAGACCTTATCTCAGAAAATGAATTCTAGGCTGCACGACCTGTGGCTTCAGTGAAAGAGACTGCAGGTTGGAGTCCCACTGTTACTTACCACTGCCCCATGCTGGGACTTGGGAATGCTAGGCAGGAGTTATACTACATACATTGTCTTTATTTGTGATTCAAGATCTCACTAAGGGCCTCTGGGATTAAGAGGTTAAGGTGCCACCGAGGTTAAGAGCACTAGGTATTTTTCTAGAGGTCCTGAGTTCAGTTCCTAGCAAACAACACATGGTGGCTCATGACCATCTATAATGTGATCTGGTGCCCTCTTCTGGCCTGCGGGCATACGTGCAGGCAGGACACTACATAATAAGTAAATCTTAAAAACAAGCAGAAACAAGAAACAAAACCACAGAACCCTCACTAAATTGCCCAAGGTGGCCTTGTACTAACTCTGTAACTTAGACAGGCCCTGACTTTGTGGCCTTCTGCCTCCCTCCAGAGTATCTGCGATTGTAACCTGGGCCACCACTCCCCTCTTTCTTGGCTTTTTTTAAGATTTATTTATTATATGTAAATACACTGTAGCTGTCTTCAGACACTCCAGAAGAGGGCGCCAGTCTCGTTACGGATGGTTGTGAGCCACCATGTGGATGCTGGGATTTGAACTTATTACCTTCGGAAGAGCAGTCGGGTGCTCTTACCCGCTGAGCCATCTCGCCAGCCCTCTTGGCTTGAACTCTTAAGTGGAAAAAGATAAGTGAATCCTTTATAAATATACCTTATTAATTTTTTGTTTGGGAAAACAGCACTCAGTAGGCTTCCCCCCCCCCCCCAAATTTTTTTTTAAATGTTTGTGTGCTGTGTCTATCCCTGTTACCCAGGGAGGTCAGAAGAGGGTGTGGATCACCTTAAACTGGCATTGTAGACAAGTTGTGAGGCACCATGTGGGCACTGGGATTTGAACCCAGGTCCTCTGGAAGAGCAGTCAGCACTCTTCACCGCTGAGCTGTCTCTCTAGTCCTCTACACCATTATTTTTGGGTGTTTGATTTTTTTTGACATAGGGCTTCACACTGTCCATGTTGACTTCAAAAACCTTGATCCTACCTCTAGCTCCTAAGTGCCGGGATCTCGAGTATGTGTCACCTCACAGGCCTCTTGCTCTTAAGTCACCCTTGCCCTTCCCTCTAAAATGTGGCTGTGTCCTCATTCCAACTTAATGGAATACTCAGGGTGAGTAGGCTAGAGCTTAATAATACTTTAACTAGTCTTGATCGTGGTATTTATGACATCACTTAACCTGGCGAGGCTGGTGGTTTGCCATGGTTGTCTGCACCCGTAAGAGAACAAGAATAAGAGGAAGCTCAGCCGTCCTTCCCACAGTGCTCCTCCTCACACGAGATTTCATTGCTGTGACAGGAGATGGATTATGCTCTACCCCCTGAGGGTGGGGGTTGGAAAGCGGGGCTGTGTAGGCTTAGTTTGAGTGGTGATCTTTTGTGCAGAGTACGTGGAGAACCAAGTTACACCTTTCACCTCCTCTGAAGTGCTGTAGATCTCTGTAGTCTGCTCTGTGGCACTTGGAATGAACACTTACAATATGACTGGACTTGAGGTGTAGGGTTTTGAATTTGTTTCTTAAGTAGCCGCGTGCCACGGGTGGCAGCTGTTCACATGTGCGTCCCTGGTGCTCTGTAAACCAGGAAAGGGCGGAGAGTTGTGGACGAGGAAGCATTTCATGAAATGTACTAGATCGCCTGCCTTCCCAAAGGTGGACACTGACAAGTCTTTTCAAGGCTCGGAGCTGGGCGCTGTGGAGCACACCTGTGATCCCAGCTCTTGAGGCCGAAGCAGGATGATCTGGAGGTCAAGGTCATCCTTAGCGAGATCATGGGTTTGAGGCCAGCCAGTTCTACAGGAGACCCTGTCTCTGCTGAAAGAGGGTGCAGAGAAGAAAGGGAGTGTGTCTGGGGTTGGGATGAATATGAGTGAGAATCCCGGGAATGAACGCTCATCAGCCTAGATTCTTGACGCCGATTTTAGTTTTTAGTGCTCAAACACTGAATACCAATGGTTTTGAGACGACGTCACTAAATGAGTCGCTGGCCATCTGTGCGCACTGTCCTGACCCATTATAAAAGCACAAGGAAGTCACTTAGCACAGAATTATGGAGTAAAAGTTTTATCCAGCCAATAATACCAGGTCACCTCTTAACTTTGACTAGAACAAGAGGCTAGTAACCGGGTCAGAGCCAGGGGTTGTTGCTTCCACTGCAGGGCATATGGGGTGTGCTTTAAAACCTGCAGTTCATTTGCCAGTCTGGATATGAGTTACGTGTCCCAGTGAGCCTCCTTTTGGGTAACAACAGTATTATTGAAGTGGGGTTTGCAACCTCCCCTCACCCTCTCTCAGACCAGGCTGGCCTTGAACTCAGATCTGCCTGCCTCTGCCTCCCGAGTGCTGGGATTGAAGGCATGCGCCACCACTGCCTGGCGCAACCTCGCTTTCTTTAAGGTAGAATTTGAACATAAAGACTCCTCCTCTTCAGAATTCTGGATTTAAATTCTATCCAACTTCTCAATACTATATTGCACATCAATGAATAGCCTACTTTTAGTAAGTCTTTATACAGTTTCTTAAAAATGAATACTTTCTGCCATCCTGTTTTCATTCTCAGAATTAGAAAGCCAGCAGTAGTTGGTACTCAGCTGACTTCAAGTTCAGGCTCATGCCTTCTCACACTGTTAGCTCTTCCTAATGCCCACTCCTCCATTTCTAATTATGAACTTAGGCCCTATTTGAAGATATTAAGCTTTTTATTTACAGCTCTATTTGGACATGATGCTGTTGCCCCCAAAGCAGCCACAAGTGCTTCACCTAATGCCCTGCCAACCATTACGTTGGCTCAGTGTTTCCCTGGATTGGCCACTGTCTTGCCATGCTTAAAGCAGTGATGTGGGCAGCACAGCCGTGTTCTGTTAGGGCCCAGGACGGCAAGGACAGCAGATTAGAGGAACTGTTGAATTACTTTGGTCGACTGAAGCTTCCCATCTGGAGAAGGTTGAATCCTTAGCAGCCGCATGAAAAGCTAGACATGGTGACACACAACACTCGGGAGTGTGTCACGTGGTGCAGAACAGGCAGGTCCCAGGAGCTTGTGGGTCACCATAGCCAAAACAGTGAATGCCAGGTTCAGTGAGTTGTAGAGAGCCATAGAAGACACAAGACATCTACCTGTGAACACGCAAGCATGTAGACACACAAACACACAGGAGTGAACCCGTGTTTCTAGCAGAAGGGAGAAAAACAGAATTGGTACTATCGTTGTCAAAAAGATATAGTATCCACATTGGGGATTAATCTCTCCCCACCCCCTTGTGGGGAGGGGAGATGGGGTATAGCTCAATTTTAGAGTGCTTGCCTGCTGTGTAGTTTGCTAAGTTTATGTTGTCACCTTGACACAACAGACTTTCCTGAGAAGAGGGAACCTCAGGTGAGTCATTGTAGATCAGATTGGTCTGAGGCTATATCTGTAAGAGATTGTCTTGACCGAGTGAAGTGGGAGGGCAGGCTCAGCCCACTGTGGGTGGCACCATCCCTAGGCAAGTTGGTCTGGGTTGTGTAAGCTCAGTGAGCATTAAGCCAGTGAGTCACAGTGCTCCATGCTGTCCACCTCAGTGTCTGCCCTGACTTCTCTCAGTAATGGATGGTGACTTGGAAGTATAAACCAAATAAATAAACCCTGTGCTACCTACCCCAAGTTGGTTTGGACCAGTGTTTTATCACAGCAACGGGAAGCCGACTAGGATACCTAGCATGTCCAAGGCCTTGGGTTTGATCCCAAGTACCACCAAGTAAGCTGTAAGTGTGGTATGTTCCCAGTCCACGGGAAGACTGTTGAAATGTACTTGAAAGCAGCATGCTGCAGTAATTCTGCAGCACTTCTGTTCGGGATGGTTGAGAAGACATGTGCTACCTTCATGAGCGGTTTGGTTCTTTCAGCCTTTCTAATACTTGAATGAATGTATCTCAGTTTCACATTTGAACAATGACTACAATAGTACCTCAGTGCTATTAAGTTAGCAAGTTGGATCCTTGTTTATGGTAAGAGTGGGCTTTTTGTTGTTGTTGTTGGTGGTGTTTGTTTTGGTTTTTAATACTTTGGGCTTAATGCTCTTCTTGATCACGGGTCTATAAGTTTCTCCTGTGAAAGGTCAGGTGACTATTTCAGGCTTTGCAGCTCATCGGGTCTATTTTCAGTAATTCTGCTGTCACAGCCACATAAAAGCACCAGAGAAAATGCAAAAGTCAGTGATGGTGTTTACTTCTTCATAAAGTTTTACTTCTGAGCACTGAAGTCTGAATAGCCAAAGTCACACAGTGAGACCCTGTCTCACTGATCCACACCCCAATACAAATGAGTCTGCGGCGGTAGGGTGTGTTTTAGTGATGTGAGTCTCTTATCTTGTTGATGTGTGGCCTTAATAATTTCAGTGAGACTTCAGAGTGGGTTAATCCAGGGTCCAGCAACAGCCATGAAAGTGCTATGTCTCAGTGCCTAAGTCCACGGCTCTTGTGGGTCTTACAGGTGCTGTTGGTGAGTAGCAGCCGGTACCCAGACCAATGGATTGTCCCAGGAGGAGGGATGGAGCCGGAGGAGGAGCCTGGCGGTGCTGCCGTGAGGGAAGTGTATGAAGAGGTGAGATGAAGGCTGTCTGTCTGGAGGGGTTTACAGGGGGGTCTTCTGGCTTTTTGCCGGGTAATCCTGAGCAAATACAAATTGGCAGTTGATAGAAGTGTTCTGTTATCTTCTGCAATGTTCATAAGGATATTGTCTAGGTTCTATTTTGCTAAATAAGTTTTTATTTTGTTTTTGTACATGGTAAACAGTTAAAATGAACGTGACCCTCCTAAAATTATATTAACATGCAGTTTCACTGTTAATGATCAATGTATAACATGGTGGTCTTGCCTGAGAGCTTTATCAGTACTGTATTAAGCAGGGACATTTTGTACAATTTTCAAACTGTCTTAAAATTCAGTAAGATGTGTCACACCCTCATGCACAAAGTCTCAAGTGGCCTGCTTGTCCCTTCCCTCAGGGATCAAACTCGGCTTTACACTCAGAGGAGACCATGTAAGGTAGAAGTGTGTAGTATATGCCGTTCTCTGCCATTGGGCTTCGGGGTACATTCGGGAAGGTTTCAGTCTTGGGAGATGAGCTTCCTGGGGGAAATGCTTCCCAGCTTCACTGACAGGAAGCACTGCCATTGCCGCTGTTGCTATGGTACCAGGGGTGAGGACTCGGGACCCTTTGAATGGTGGCTAGAGAACTGTAGCTCTTGCCTGGAAAAGAAGGCAGGTTTGTAAGAAGGTGGAGGGTTGGGCTGGAGAGATGGCTCAGCTGTTCTCCAGAGGTTCTGAGTTCAATTCCCAGCTGCCCCATGGTGACTCACCATCTATAAGGGGATCTGACGCCCTCTTCTGGCCTAAGGATGTCTATGCAGCAGAGTGCTCATACAGTAAATGAAATTTTTAAAAAATTGACAAAGGGGGGGTCTGTTAGTTCATACAGAAAATTGCTTTCCTTATGTTTCATAAGAAGTTCATTTTTTATCACCCATGTCATTTCTTTTTAAATGGAAGTCACCTAATCAATCCAGGCAATTGGAATCTGTGTGTGAATTGAGCCATTATTCTGTACATAGGCCAAGAAATCTTACAATTAGGCAACTAACTTGCTAGGGAAAGCCTGAACTATTTAGATTCAAAAGTTGAAACAAAACATAGCTTATAATGAATCATTGTGAAGATAAGTAATTTACTTACCGACTTTTTTTTGGATAGGCTGGAGTCAAAGGAAAATTAGGCAGACTCCTGGGAATATTTGAGGTGAGTTACAAAATAGCCCTTCTTTTACTGATTCATGAGTGATTCTTTCCTAACAGCAGCCTGGACCAGGTTCCTCTAAAACGACCAGCAGTCAGGTCACTGGTGAGCATTGGGGGAGGTTGGGTAGTTACTGGTGTCTGACCGTCGTGGAGTAGAGATGACGCAAACACTGTCCATCTCGGCATAGGCAGCATCTTCAGCAGTCTGTCCACCTAGCCGTAGGCAGCATCTTCAGTCTGTCTACCTTGGCATAGGCGGCATCTTCAGCAGTCGGAGATCTAGGTCTTAAATAAGATCTGGGGGTGATTGTGGGTTCTGTCCAGTTCAGCATGTGACACCGAACAATAAACAGAGTGACTTGAAGGACCACAGAAAACTCAGGTACAAGGAGTAAATGTTAAAATAAACCTCATTTGTGTTATCTCTCACTAAAGAGGCAGGATGGGATTCTCAGCAAGGGGACGGTAGGAAAAGAGAGGCTGGGTTCAGAAGTCAGTGCATCTCTAGTGAGCGTGGTGTGTGGTATGCCAGAAGTATGGGGTCTTCCCTTATCAAAATGGAAGAGTTAGCTCAGTCTTTCTTGATAGGGCCTAGAGTTAAGCCTTTAGGAATTCAAGTATGCATTACTTGGAATTGATAAGTCACCAGTTCTTGTGGTTGGAGAAATGGCTCAATGGTAAGAATATTCAAAGTAAGAATACTGGTTGTTCTTCCAGAGCACCTGAGTTCAACTCCCAGCACCCACAGCCGTAACTCCAGTTCCAGGGGACCTGACCCTCACTCAGGCATATGCAGGCACATAAGATAAAAAATTTAAAAATATAGTTCTTAAAATATTACTCAAAATGCCTATCTGTGGAACTGGTTTTATAGTTACATAGCACCATCTTCTGGTTAAAGTGAGAAATACAAATTTTTCTGTGATAATGTGTAGAAACCAATTACTTCTTTGTCACTATGGCCAGTTTTTAAAGAAAAATCATAACTAAAACTTAACTGGTTAAGGAGACAACACACTATTTGACAGGAAATGGCAGCCAGCAGAATTTTTCCCTTTAGAGTTTCACAGCACGTGACATGTTTTTAGCAATTTCCCATTGGCAGTGTTGGACCTGTTTCAGATTTTGAGATACATCATTGTAATGCAGGCTGTCTCAACTCTAAATGTTGGGGTTTCTGGGGTGCACCAACATAACCAAGGCTAGTTAGTGTCTTTGGTCTTGAGACAGGATCTTAACTCTGACCTCAGCTGGCTTAGAACTTGCTAGGTAGTCCAGGCGGCCTTGAAACTGGATCCTTCCTGCCTTGGTCCTCCAGGTTCTGATTTCAGCCATGAACTACTACCATGCCTACCATCTTCAGTGAAAAGTTGGGTGTGTGTGCATGCCTGTGCTCATGTATGCACATATGTAGAGGCTAGAGAACAACTTTTGGGAATGATTTTTCTCCACTGTAGGTTCCCAAGATCAAACTCAGATCATTAGGGCTTTTCTGTGCTGATCCATCTTGCCAATGCCAATTTTGAGATGTTTTATATATACACACTTGTCTACATTGCTACACTATGTACCGTCACACTGGAAACAGTCACTGGACCAGAGCCCTGAATTAAAATGCTTTTCTTCTCTATTCAAGCAGAATCAAGACCGGAAGCACAGAACATATGTTTATGTTCTGACAGTCACTGAAATCTTGGAAGACTGGGAAGACTCCGTGAATATAGGTGAGCTCCTGCTCCTTTACTCAGTGAATATAGGTGAGCTCCTGTCCCTTTACTCAGTCACTCCAACCTTTTGTCATTCCTTCTTAGCTGATTTTTTGGTTCCTCTTTTGAAAGGGGAAGGTGAACATATAGTTCTACTTTTGAATTACCTCATGATTTTTCCCTACCATATTATTAAGTCATTTAGGAAGTGGAAAGCTCATTGTTTTGGGGGAAAGAAAGGCAATCTTTTATATTAGTAGGGTATGCCTTCTTAAACTGACCTGACAGTGACTGCTGCTGTGCTGTTCTCTAGGAAGGAAGAGAGAGTGGTTCAAAGTAGAAGATGCAATCAAGGTTCTTCAGTGTCATAAGCCTGTCCACGCAGAGTATCTGGAAAAACTAAAGCTGGGGTGTTCTCCGACCAATGGAAATTCCTCGGTCCCAGATAACAATGCCTTGTTTGTGACTGCTGCACCGCCCTCTGGGGTGCCATCCAGTATAAGATAGAGGGTTGGGGCCCCTCCCCCATCATGTCATGGCACATGTCACAAGGAGAGGCTCTTTCACTTTTCTTCTAACACATCTGACTGCTGCTGGCAAACTCTGTATTTGCTATGCAGGGATTTCAAATAATTTGCATGTATTTCATCTGCTTTCAAGTCTTTTAAAATAAATAACAAAATAGCAAAAATATTTTAAGATGCCAAAGCCATGTGGAAATTTTTTTTTAAGCCTTAATTGTACCCCATTACTTTGGTTTTCATTTTTATAACCTTTTTAAAGTTTTCACTTTTGTCCACTTAACATTCTATGGTTTATTTTGACTGATCAACTGGTTATTGGGTATATTTTTTGCCCTAATTTTTTTTTTCCTTACAGTATCAAAATAGACACCAAATCTTTGTTGGGAATTAATGAAAATTTCTTGGTATATAAAAATCTATCCACCCCCAAACTTAAGAGAGTCGTATTCTCCCTTTGTAAGCTGCAGATTTGGGCTGGTTTTGTATGGGCCAGTAGCTTTTGACAAAGCACTTCAGCTTCCTATTTCTGAGAATTTGTTCACAGGCAGAATTATGTCACAGTCTGTGTACTAGGACCAGTTCCCCTCTGCCACAGTGATTTGATATGAAAGAGTGTGCCGGTTTTTTNATTTCACCTGAGGGTTCCTCATTATTCTTCTGGAACCCAGAACTTGCAAGATATAAAGGAAATTGAATCTAGTAGAGCTAGTGTCTACCAGCCCAGCCGCCTGCAGCGGGGAGACTGCTGTTTGTGCTTATCTGTGCAGGCGCTGAATAAAACAGGGCAGCTAATTATCCAGTTCTGTGTGCCTCCTAACGTTTAAAAGTAAAAAAGCAAAGTAACTTGTTAGAAATTGACTTGCAGAAAAACAAACTGTTGGGTGGTGGTGTAAAGAAATGGCATTTTCCCACCAAGGGAAAATGTCATACAGTGTGTCAGTCACACTGTATGAAGCAGCAAAGGTGAAGGAGAGAAAAGGGAATGTGTACAAGAATTGCTTTGCATGGTCTCATCTGAGATGGTTGCATTCGAACTGTTGTAAGAATTGTAAGAATCTTGACTTTCTTTTTTACGTTTGGAAACATCAAATAAAAATGGAAACAATATCTGTATGTTTATTTTTAGTTTAAGAAGAGCCTGTTTTCATCTTTAAGGTGCATGCTTTACCAGGGGACTAGAGAAATGGCTTGGGTTAAGAGTGTTTGCTGTTCTTTGAAATTATCTGACTTTGGTTCCAGCACCCACATAGAGGCTCACAGCATCCTATAACTCCAAGGGGGTCTGATATGTTTTGGCCTCCGGAACAACAGCACATGAGACACACACATTCACAGGTATCAGAGCTATTCCTTTGCTGTATAGAATCTGTTCCCTCAGCTAAGTTTATATCATGTGCAGCCATTCTATACTCCATATGGCATTCTACAGTAAAACTCACTATTCATCAGACTTCATATACATACACACAAAGCTCTTGTGCACTTCATATATATACAAAGCATTTGTGCACTAACTTGGATTAGTGGCTTAACACTATCTACTACTGAAGTATCATCAATGAAGTTTCATAATAGGCTAATAACCAAAACTAGAAAAATAACAGAACATTCCTTACTATAATTTCCAGTAGTTTGGGATCACAGGTTCAAGGCCAGCCTGGTCCAGGTATTTCCAAGTCTGAAGCCAGGCATAGTTAGCAGGGGCAGGCAGTTCAAGGTCAGCCTGGGCTATAGAGAAGTTCCAGGGCAGCCAGGACTACAGAGAAAAACCACTGAATAGAATTCCCAGCTGCTTCATTAAGTATGTTTATGCATAGCATCTACATATGTTCCTAAAGTCTTCCATGTATAGCTTTTTTGTTGTTGTTTTATAGTAAAAACTTTATTGAAGCCAGGTGTGGTGGCGCATGCCTTTAATCCCAGCACTTGGGAGGCATCGGCAGGCAGATTTCTGAGTTCGAGGACAGCCTGGTCTACAGAGTGAGTTCCAAGACAGCCAGGGCTATACAGAGAAACCCTGTCTTGAAAAAACAAAGAACCTCTAAAATCAAGCTTCATGATGAGGTGAATTGCCATTTCCTAACAATGATATATTGGCTTAAAAACTAGTTTGGCGGGGCTGGAGAGATGGCTCAGTGGTTAAGAGCACTGGCTGCTCTTCTGAAGGTCCTGAGTTCAAATCCCAGCAACCACATGGCGCCTCACAACCATCCGTAATGAGATCTGACGTCCTCTTCTAGTACATCTGAAGACAGCTACAGTGTACTTAGATATAATAAATAAATCTTAAAAAAAAAAAAACAACACTCACACAAACTAGTTTGGCCTCTGAAGTTAGTACCACAAACATGGGTGCTCATATAGACAAAACACCCTGCGCCCTCCCTAAAATAAAAAGCACCGGCTGTCCTGGAACTAAGTATTCTGTGCTGGCCTCGATTTAAAGTCATTTTGCCCCCTAACCCAGCTTCTCCCTGGTTTTTAATACCTTCCTGGCCGATTCCAGCAGTAAGATAGATGACAGTCCTTGAAGCCTGGGTTAAGCTTGTGAGGTTACATATCTTCTATCATCTTAGTGGTACTTGTCTAAGTCACACAAGAAAGGGTTCAATCCCTAGTAACAGAAATAAGTAGAGAGAAAGGCTAACCCTGAAAGCAAAGATGTGGAGGTGAGTGTGCAATGTAGGAAACAGACAAATCATCACATCCAATCGGTATACATTTTTATTGTTTATACTTCTTTGAAATTACATTCAACATGTTTTCCTTTTACTTAAAATATAAACCCTGATATAGCTCCTTAAAAGGCGGCATGCTTCATAGCTAAATGAAATGTTGCTCCCAGCCCAGAATACATTCCAATGAAATATTACATATTTCTTAAGGAATAGTGGGTTAGGTACCCAATTTCTCATCTCACTTTGTAATTTGTATGTGGATAGCTTTCCTATGTTGTAGTCTTAAAACTTCCGCTTCTGCAGTAATGAAAACTGATGACGTTATTAGGTTAGCCAAGAGAACAATACCTAATCCACCAGGGAAACAAAGCCAACCGACTGTCCACATGACACCACTGAGGTCTACTTGGCTGACTGGGAGTACTCTTACAGAACACCAGATGGTTTTCCCCACCCTCCGGAGAAATGCTGACCACAGCACCCCTGTGGTTTTAATATATCAATTTACACTGAACTTTATCTTACAAGTACATTCCTGGTCTAGTGTGAGTATTCAGTATTATATACAGAATGCCTATGATCTGAGCAAACCAAGGCTAGCTAATCTCACAGTAGAAGTGAATCACAGCAAAACAGACAACAAAAACTTCAAACCACAAAGCCCACATTTACACCCTAGGGCTTCAGAACTGACTTCAAGATGCCAATTTGGAAGAAGTTGGTTTTCTTCTCTCTCTGAGCTCTGCATGCGCAGATTTCTGGAGGTTGGAGGTGTTTGTCGGACTTGAGTCCAGAAGATTAGCCTTTCCAAGATGAGCTCCAACTATTGTGTTGTTCCCCAAGCCTATGCTGTCCCTTCAAAGGAAAGGCCCAAACTATTCATTCACATCTACATCCTCAAACCAGCAAGCAGCAGGCAAATGTTAATATGCTTTTGTTAGTGAATGTCTTTCTTTTGCTGGGGCTACAAAGTCCAAACTTTGTAAGAAAACAGAACCGCATATACAGAAACAGGTAGGCTAGGAATGATTTCAACCTACTTTAAACAGAAAAAAAGAATGACATGTCATCCAGTGGTGACTGCTACTCAGCTCCTGCCAGGAGATGTCCATGCAATGATGATCAGTCTAATTAGTGCTACATCTTATTCAAACGTTACAAATGTTTTGTGTGACTATCCCAAGTTTCTGCAATACTATCATTTAACTGCTCTGAACCAACCATTTTCCTGGCCAATGAAAACAGGTCCATAGGCCAGGTGTAGTTACCAGAGTTCAACCTCTACCCTCGACCTGTTTCTTTTAGGAAAAGTCCAGGCATATGTAACAATTCTTGCTTCTTCCAACTGGCTAAGAGAGCAAATTTCAAACAATGGGACTCATCAAAAATCTCCAAAACAATGTGATGCCAGGAAATTAGAGGAGTCCTAATGTAAACTGGGAAACCGGAAACCTCTGCACACCAGGCCACCGTGGGTAATGTGTAAGGCATCAGCTCTGGCTTTCAGGATGAAATGCTGACTGGTGAATGGTTAACTTCAAGTCCTGTCAAGTCTGCTTTTTAAAGTGAGAACTGTCTTAGCCATGGACAAAGATGTACTCAGGCCAAGAATTGTAACAACTGCTGTTAGAGAGTTTAAAATTTCACAGTATCAGGTAGGGCCATTAGCAATTTTATTCTAAACTTTACATTTGTTAACAAAATGCATTCATTTGGAAGGATCCAGTTATCAGTTGTCAAAAGCTCTTATATGTTGAAAATGTAATTTTAACAGATAATTCTCCATCTTACAAAGAACACAATAAAATAGTCTGCATTCAAAAAAAAAAAAAAAACTTAAGTTATGAAGAAATCCATAACCTTACATGAAGGTTATGGAGATGAAGATTTTTGACCATAAGGTTAGCATTTACATGTATATGACTTTAAAACAGCAAGAATCAGAAATTCAATGTAAAAAAAGGTGGAAAGGGATTGTTTTACACAGGAAAAAACAACTACTAACTGCAAATTAAAGGATAGAAGGAATAGCTGGGCACAGTGGCCTTTGATCCACAAGAGGCAGCCAGATCTCTGGGTTGGAGGCCAGCCTGGTCTGTAATAGTGAGTTGCAGGACAGCCAGGGCTACATAGCAACTGCACAGGAACTGAAAAAGCCAACGCCTGGGTTCATTAGGTCTGCAGGAAGACTCAGAACTGCCTCAGCATAATCAAATAACTAGGGTTTTCCTAATAGCACAAACCAACGGTCATATAGTTTTTAGACAAGAATCAAGAGAAAAGTCTTAACCCACATCTGAAGCTCAAATGCCACATGTGACATGCAACTGTCCTCTTCACTGTGACTGCTGGGTACGGTCAGAACATGGCAAGGACACCAGGGATCACCTAATTGAATCAGGTTAATATTTATTTCAAATTTCTAGGAGGTTTAAGAAAAAAAAAAAAAGATATTGATGCTTCATGCATGCTCAGAGCCAGTTTATAAATACTCACTCAGTAGAATCCTAACACAGATCTGCATCAATGAAACAAACTGGTAAAATTCTCCTCTTGCCAATTTGTCAGATGGAAAGGACTAAAACAGAATGTTCCATCTATTTTAATTTTAAATACGATTGTCACATCGGGAAAGCGAAATAAACACAGTAAAATAAACTGTACAAAGGCAAAGTAGAATAACAAAAAATATTTTACTAAAACATAAGATTTACAGAAGTTTCCAGACAAGCCATACAAAATGGTCACAAGCTTTTTCTTCGTCTTTTTGGGTTGGGGGTGGGGGACGGAGAATCTACACTTGACAGCAAAGTCACAATGTTACTAGTGAGGGCTGTGATGTTTATTTAATGTTCCCATTTTGGTTCAGACAATCAAGCTTGTCCATCTACATACAGCGTCTAAAGTTAGACTTGGCTAGAGAGCATATTCTAAAAAAAATGGTTAGCTGCATTTAATCACTGCAATTAGATCCTTTAAGAGGGGGGAGGGGAAAGGAGGCCATAAAATTAAAATAAAACTACTTTCCCCCTAAAAAATAAAATAACACCCCTACCCCTGGCAGCTAACCCTGACAACTACCTTCATTCACAGTGCCTTGTACTTTGACCATGATGGGGAAGGAGTCAAAGCAGAGAGTCCTGCTTCTCAGCATCTCTCAGCTACCCGGATGGTCCTTCTAGCCTGTGCTCATGCTTTACAACAGTGAATCAGGACAAGACAGATTTGCTAATGTGCATGTAATCACCAAAGATGAAGATGCCTGGGCTTTTATTCTGTAATGTTTCTAAGACTGTGTCCATTAAATGCAAACAAAAAGGGAAGAAGTCTTGGCAGAACAGGAGAAGTGGTGTACACTTGATGATCTGATCGACTTAAATATTGTTCATGGCATATAGCCTAGTCCATGCTCTCGCTGTAGACAAAAAACAAATATGCAGCTGTTAGTTTCTTTCCAAACAAGATAGATACGTTATATATACACACACACACACACACACACACACACACACACACACACACACACACACACATATATATATATATATATATATATATATATATATATATATATGTATATACATACATATATATATATGTATGTATATATATATCTTCCTAAATTCTTTCCATCTTCTATAAACTAGATCAGACCAGTTTTCTGAATGCCTTTCTACCAAAACAGTACAATTAATTAGAAAGGGGTTTTGTTTGTTTTCTAAGAGTCTCACTATATAGACTAGACCAGCTTTAAACCTTTCATAAAATTCAACAAATAGAAAAAGTTCTTTCATTTTTTTGAATAGATATGTTTATAGCAGGAAGAAGTTTGTTGATTCCATAAATGGCTATACCCTTTAAGTGGACCATAAAAATAGAACAGTTGCTAAGTTTTCTAGTATCTTCACATACTGCCAATACAGTAGTAATTAGAGTATATACATGTGGCTAAACACTGCAAAATCTCCTTTATAGATTATTTTTAAATGTGAGCTTATAAATAAAACATCAAATGGTAAGGGACCTATCTTGAAAAGCAGAGCAGGTGAAAGAATAGATATTAAATACCTGTTTCTATGGCTTGGGCTTCGTTGGTCTTCCACTGCTCGGCTACATCATTTGCTAATGGATCATCTGGATTAGGAGCACTTAACAAAGCCTGGATTGATAGCAGAACTGTGCGGATCTGCAGTGCTGGGGACCACTTATCTATGAAGGTAACAGGCCCAGTATATGATAAAGCATGGACAACAGGCCCAGAACTGCGGCACTTCCCTCCCACACACTCTGCTGCTGTTAGCATACAGTGAGATTACAATGCTTACATTCTAAATGTGGACTGCTTAGGACACAAAGGACACGTATATAAAGCACAGGGTGACAAACAACACTTACCTTTCAAAATATCTAAACATATTCTTCCCAACTTGTCTACATTAGGATGATAAATTTTGGTCATGAAACGTACTTTAGGTGCTGCCATTGGGTATTCTTCTGGAAGGAATAGTTCAAGTTTAAAAGTCCCTCCCTCAAAGGGGGAATCCTGGGGGCCAGCAATGACCACATGAAAATAACGGGCGTTGCTCTCATCTGGTTCTGCTTTAATGCCAGGAACTGGTTCTGCCAGCAAACGCTGGGTTTCCTACAACAGAAAAACAAGCATACCTGTAAAACAAATGCCATTTCACTAGACACCAAAATTAAAATTAGGAAGTTCGTCTTTTGAAATTAGATATAACACAATCTCCCAATAGCATAATTTTCACATAAAATGTGAAACTCTTCGTTTGAGTTCTTTTACGAATTTCTTTGACTCTGCATCATGCCATAATAATGCACACACCCAAAACAATAATAAAAGGCTTTATGGCAGGTATGATGGTATACACCTTTTAACCCAGCAGAGGCAGGTGGATCTCTGTGAGTTTGAGGCCAGCCTGGCCTACATAGTGAGTTCCAGGACAGTCAAGCAGCCAGGGCTATGTAGGAAAGCTGTTTCCAACCAACCAACACCAGACCAACAACCAACTGAATATAACTGCAGGAGATTATCACATTCTAGATTGGATTAATAAAACCAACTTTTATGTTCACATAAAAGGAAAAGAAAAATGATACCAGGGTTGCTACAATGGGTAAAGCAACCTGCTCTAAATTATATTTAAAACCAAGTCACTAGGCAGGAGAGATGGCTCAGTGATTAAGGACACTGATTAGTCTTCCAAAGGTCCTGAGTTCAATTCCTAGAAACCACATGGTGGCTCACAACCATCTATAATGGGATCTGATGCCCACTTCTGATGTATCTAAAGCTACAATGTTCTTATTCACATAAAATAAATAAATCTTTAAAAAAAAAAGGCAAGAAAAACAGGCCACTGAACTCTTCTAAAATTTGGTCATTCTTTGTAGTCAAGGGCAGATGAGATCTAGAATCCTCAAAAATCTCTGGATACTCAAGTCTCTTACATAAAATAGTACAGTATTTGTATTTAAACTACAAAAATCTTTCAGTATATTTCAATCCATCTCTAGATGGCTTATAGTGCTTAAAACAGTGGGAATGTTATGTAAGTAACAATACATAAAATAGGGAAGAATGACAAAATACTTGTTCAATAAAGAGACCACTTTGCCATAGGATTTTCCAACTTCATCTGGTGGAACCATGGATGCAGAGTGCTATCACAGAAGTACCGGAGAAAAGAACAAGCCTAGGAAACTGAGTGTGGCAGCAATAGCTTGCATACCCTTGGATCCCAGTGCTTAAGTAGAGGCAAGCACATCTCTGAGTTCACTAAGATTATGTCTTTGGAGGAGGGAGAGTTAACACCTCTAGGGTTGCTTAAATGGGGCAAAAGACATAAGAGATGGAAGAAAAGAAGGCAGTGTGACCTGGCACATGCTGGAAGACTCTAAAACTGACCATCTCTGAAGGGCCTTTAATGTTCTCCAATAATTATACCACATTCTGTTTCCCATAAATCTCCTGAAACCCCTAAACATCTATCTTCACCCCTAAACATCTATCTTCACCCCTGCTTTTGACTGAAGCCCTGCTTCCTATTTCACAAGAAGGCAAACATTCGCAATGGCATCTGCACATGTACCTGCCTCTGTATCCGTGCTCTTCTGGTCTTCTCACCTGATACTCTCAACACCCAGAGCATTTAGGCTCTTTCCCCGTGAGCACAGATCTCTCCTCGCCTTTCCAAGATCATCACTCCAACACCTCTCCAGAGTCAGTCCTTTCCTTTTTTGACATTTCCCAAATCATACACATTTTCTTTTATTTTTCCTAATAAGAGGGAACAAGGCCTGGACTAACAAAGATGACTTTCCTGACAGATTGTTATAAAACGAAGCAACTCTAACCACTTGTCATCTGCACATGACCATTTCCCTTCCAGTTCTTCTACCATGTCAGGATATAGCAAAAGCGAAAGGACTTAGCTGCCTGATTTTGCACTTTCAGACTCTACAACTCTTTTTCTTTCTGAGCACCCAGCTTCAACATTTTAGTACAATGAAAGAAACAGACGAACAGCAACCCAATTTAACCTAATTTAAACTTAACTTTCTGACCACCCCCCACCCCACCCCGCAGCCCCATGTCAGTTGATCCATTACTGATCCATCTTCTCCCACAGGTTATGTACCTAGTCTAATTTTTTTTTTTAAAACTGCTTGAAAAACCTCCAAGATTTACTGGAGTATAGGTCAGAGGCAAGAAGACTATGTGTACGCCCCTAGGTTGGTTCCCCAGCAAAGACAAAAAGGTTCCAGAAGCCTACCCATGAGTATACTGTGTCTCACCACTCCTGCTCCTCTGGTCAAGTCTCCACAAGCTCTAAACTGGCAGACTAAATAAATAACTTCCTAATACTTTGCCTGGCTTCCAACCTTGACCTTGCTTGGTATCTTATACTTCCTGGTTCTACCTTCTCTAATTATTTAAAAGTCAAAGTCTTGCAAGGGACTCCGGTACTCTGCCTACCTTTTCAACTCACCTTCATTTATCCCCACACCCTGACTTTTGTTCAAGCCCATTTGATCTCCTGACAGTTCCTCGACCTACTAGACATAATTTCTACTTCAAAAACTATACTTGTCCTTTTCCCTCAGGAAAAACCAAAACGGGACCCTAGCCTTCATTTTAAGGGGAAAAAATGTTAAAGATCAGCAGAGGGGCAGAGAAATAAAAAATTAGATGACAAATTTTCAATTTTGGCCCTTTCTCAACTTTGTTTTATCCCAAGTCTCCATGAAAAGAAAGGCTGAGAGGGGGGGGGGTCAAAATTCTAAGTAACCACTGCTCCCAGATTATACATAGTAGCAGCTATTTAAAGGTCTAAGAAGCTACCCAAAGTACCTCCAAGATCAGATCCTAAAATAGCTCAAAAATCACTGTGCGTTGTCAAATTCCACATTTACACCCTTGTCATCCATTTACCTACTCTTAGTCAGGCACTCTTCCCAGAGAATGCATTAGTAGGGTGTGTGGTGTGCACCTGTAGTCCTGGCACTTGGGTGGCTACGGCCAGAGAGCAGCTCTACATTCAAGGCTAGCCTGGGTTCCAGGCCAGCTACACAGCAAGACCCTGTCTCAAAAACCAAAAAGTAAGTATAAAGCACCAATGTGACCTTACTGATCCTAAGATTTCACTGGAATATACACTACGGTTTGTTTAGTTTTTAGATGTATAAAACATCCCTCTCATGTCACCATACAATAAACAGATCATTTTATCTGATGAAACACTCTCCATTTCCCAAACTTAGCATAGGTTGTGAGAATAGAAAAACCTGACACCGGTGTCTATACCCACAATAGTAAGAAGGGAAGGAAACACTAGTGGATATAATCTCTCTCCCACCCTACTACCAAACATAGGGTTAACCATGAGGAACCTTCAGGTCTTACAGTACTTCGGTCATAAGGACAGTAAAGTGCAGTGACAAAGATGAAGTTCCTACTGCTTCACGTATAGTTGTGGTACTTTCCCCTTGCACACAATTTGTCTTTCCAAAGCTGCAGTTATCCTTGGTCAACTCCAATCAAGAAATATTAGTTGATGGGACAGTGAGACAGTATGGCAGGTACAACTGGGCACATAACCCTGACAGCCTGCGTTCTATCATCAAACCCTCTGAGCTCCTCCACACAGGTGCTCCGGTGTGGGTGTTCTCTCTCCTCCCACCCTCTCTTTCACATATAAAACAAGTAGTAATTGCTAAAAGAGTAAATGGTAACTTTCATAAGTAATTGATTTATAAGGCTTTTGTTTGTTGGAGCTTTGTTTTAGATAGGGTCTCAACATGTAACTCATGGAATTCATTATGTAGACCAGGCTGGCCTCAAATGCAAGAGATTGTCACTAGAGTACTAGGATCAAAGGCAGGCACCACTACTCCTGGTTTAAGTTTATTGTTTTTCGAGACAGGGTTTCTCTGTATCTGTTCCTGGCTGTCCTGGAACTCTCTCTAGACCAGGCTGGCCTCGAACTCAGAAATCTGCCTGACTCTGCCTCCCAAGTGCTGGAATTAAAGGTGTGCGCTACCACTGGTGGGTGGGCTTAAGTTTATGCACTTTTCATCCCTTCAGCAAGACACCCCCGACCCCTGCCATGATCTTTTCATCTAGCTATAGCATGATAAAATCTCACATTGCCGCACACCTGGATGTATATTACCCTTTGTCCAGCATACCCAACAAAAATACTCTACTGGTCCATTAGTCACCAGTCCCGGCTATCAGACTGACGACGTGTGTTCAAATAATCCATATTTTGCTTAGTGTTAGTGATAGCACCAAAGCGATGCCTGCAATTTGTGATTGCCAAAGAGAAACAATACGATGTTTCCCTCAGGGTTGGAGTCTCCTTGCTGAGCCTTGACTGCCAGCACCCATACCAGATGTCTCACAACCATCTCTATTTCCAAGGAATCCAACTCCCTCTTCTAGACTTTGTGGGTCCCTAGTGCATGCACACAAATGTACATATATAGTAAATGATAAATCCTTTAAAAAAGATAAAAAGCATGTTTCCCTTTAATGAAAAGGTAAAGACCATGCTACAGAGTGGAGCTGAGATTGTATGACTTGTAGGAAACCTTTGGTCCCTAGCACCACCTAACTTAACTGGGCACATGGTAGCACTGGTCTATAATCCAGAACTATCTTAATGGGGAGAGAAAGCACTGACAGGGAAAAGTCTTGATTTCAGCAACTTTTAGGGTTTGTTTGTTTGTTTTTTTTAACTGTGTACTTTTTAAAAAAAATTGCAATTTAAGGTATTTATTTGTTTGTTTATTTATCTATTTATTTATTTATTTATTTAGGATAGTCTTTCTCTGTGTAACCCTGGCTGCCCTAGTACTCATTCTGTAGATCATGCTGGCCTTGAATTTACAGAGATCTGCCTGCTTCTGCCTCCTGAGTGCTGGGATTAAAAGCATGTACCACCACTGCCCAGCTAAAACAAAAAAATTTTAACCTATAAATAAAGTTGTTCAAGAAAAAATCTGGGAGGTGGAGAGATGGCTCAGCGGTTAAGAGCACTGACTGCTCTTCCAGAGGTCCTGAGTTCAAATCCCAGCAACCACATGGTGGCTCAAAACCATCCGTAATGCCCTCTTCTGTGGTGTCTGAAGTCAGCCACAGTGTACTTACATATAATAAATAAATAAATCTTTAAAAAGAAAAAAGAAAAGAAAAAGAAATCTGCCTGTGATACTTCAAATTATGTAAGTAGAGAAACTGCAATACTTATTTAAGACATATCTGAAACTGTAGTCACACCTTTAATCCCAGCACTTAGGGGGAAAAAGGCAGAACTCTTAAATTTGAGACCAGCCTGGAGTGAGTTAGTTCCAGGACAAGTGCTGGAATTAACATTGTGTACCATGACAACTGGCAGAAATAGTATTTTTAAACATGCCTCTACCAACTAAGTCAATATATTCTCATTCTTCCTCTCCCTCTTTCTCCTTAGAATAGTAATTTTTGTGAAAATGGTAAATTATTTCATAATATTTTTCATTTAACCCAATATATTAACATTTTTATCTGAACATGTTATCAATATATAATGGTTAACAGAATATTTTAATCTTTTTTCACACTGAGCCTTCACAAGTCTAGGTTTTAATCTACACTAAGCACATGTATCAATTCAAACTAACCACATTTCAACGCTCCATAGCCACTAGAAGCTAGCTAGCATCTACAGAGTAAAAAAAAAAAACAAGGTAAGTTTTTTGCTGACAGGTCATTAAGGACAAATGAACTTCATATATGTAGGTAAATTTTTTTAGAGCAACTTTAAACTGTCATGTTTTCCACTCAAAAATAACCTCTAAGTAATATAGGAAGATATGGAATCACTAACTGGTATAGGTCATGAAGGCTCTCTGCCAGTCCCTTTAGGTCAGAGTTGCTGTCTGCTGCAGTCAAAACATTGTCTAAAAATGATGATTGGGTTTAAAAAACAAAACAAAACAGAAAAAAGCAAGGCAACTAACAACACGATGAAATATTGGTTAATCACCAAGAAACCATTTTAATTCTTCCCTGAACACCACCCTCTAGTGGATATAAGACATCAACAGATTAAACAAAAACCATAAAATACTCTTAAAAAGTTCTTTATTTCACTTCAATATGGTCACTTCTCTAAGCTAAGGTTGGCATTAATGTAAATGTCCTTAAAGGGGCCCATTCTCATGCAGACTTGAAATACAGGCAAAGAAGTGAATTAATTCATTCAATCATCATACTCAGTTAATAAATGAGGAAAAAAAGGTAACCAGTTAGAAAAGAACCAAACTAGGAAACAGCAGGGCCAAGATTGAATACAGGCGTTGGGCTCTAGTCCATCTGGTTTCTTAATCTCTATGGTACAGACAGGCAATTAATTGACAGTAAACTATAAAGGTCCAACTGGTCTGCTAGGGCAATAAAGAGCACAGTAGTTAAGAGAGGGCTTTATAACCACCAGTTCATGAAAGAAGTACATTTATAAGCAATAATGTCACTTTTCCTTCATTTTTACTAACTGAGAAGGTATATTTCATTAACACAAATGAAAGAAAGGAAAAGAATCTTTGGTTGAAATCTGCTATATTAATCATACTGACCTGGAATTATCTATAATTTAAAAACAGCAAACCACTTGCCCATCTTTGATATTCCATGAACCCATCGCTTTATACTATATAATGAAGTATTGACTTTTTGGTTTTTTGAGGCATGGTCTCACCCTAGGGAGGCCCTATAGAACTATGTAAACCTGGCTAGCATGGAATTTGGGAGATCCACCTGCCTCTGCCAATGCTTCCTCAAGTGCCCATAAGACTGGGTCACTCTTTCCTAGAACTCAACATTGTACCCACACTGACCTTAGAGTCATGGCAATCCTCCTTCCTTTCAGATATGCGATTACAGGTGTGAACTATTGTGCTCTGATTTCAGAGGGTGGAACCTAAAACACTTTTCTCTATCTTCCTTCACTCCCTTCTCTAGGAAGGGTAGGTTGATTTCTGCTCAGTTTGGAGGCTAAGTGTAACTGTACTGCTGCACAAGCGTGAAGACCTGAGACTGTCTCTCCAGCACCCATATAAAATATATCACTACTACAGAATTAGATTTGTCAGTCTCTGAAAGGTTCATTTCAGACTTGAGTATCACGGTCTTAACAGAAATTCTAACAAGCTATGACCAGATTAGGACTCTTGCTGATTGATTTCTAAAGATATATTAAGCTTTATAGCAAATAAGTACCGTAAACTAAACCTCCATCTTTTTATGTTTTCTGAAAGGCTTCCAAATACTAACACCACAGTTAAAGATGCATCCCCTACTCATTCATAAAACACAAAACTCTTGATGGTAAAATTGTCCTTCAAATATATCCAGCTTTGAAATTAAATTCAAGGCAGCTTTATGACTATTTTCATTTTCATTTTCTCTAGTTCCTAATTGGGTGAATGAGGTACCATTCCTTTTATTTTTTATTTTTGGAAATAGGGTATAACCATGTAGCCCTAGATGTCCTAGAATTCACTATATAAAGAGCACGCTGGCTTCTGCCTCCCCAGTGCTGAGAGTAAAGGTAAGCACCACCACACCCAGCTGAACTTATTTTTATTATATCACAAACTAAAAACATAAAACAATAAGACTTTAGCTGGATACGCATGCCTTTAATCCTAATGCTAAGGAGATAGAGGCAGTTAGATTTCTTGAAGCCAGCCTGGTCTAGAGTAAGTTCTAGTACAACCATGGAGAGTAATCCTGTGTCAAAAAACGAAGAAGAGTGGGGCGTGGTGGCACACGCCTTTAATCCCAGCAGAGGCAGGCAGATTTCTGAGTTCAAGGCCAGCCTGGTCTACAAAGTGAGTTCCAGGACAGCCAGGGCTATACAGAGAAACCCCGTCTCGAAAAACCAAAGACCCCAGTAATTTGCATTCTTTCTACTTTTAATAAACTGTCTTGAGAATAATTTTACCAGCGCTGGTAGCCCAGAAGCCTAAATGAAAGTTTAAGAAACAAAATACAAAACTTTTTTTTTTTTCCAAAACAGAAGCTTAGGCCCAGCTACAGATGAATAGACCTGGGCCTCTTAATATCTTATAGTCTTAGCTGTCCCCACTGAACCTAGACATTTAGAGTAAAAAAGGTTAACTGCCAAGCTGCCTAAACTGCAGGCAAACAGGACAAGGTCAACATTTTTTTTTTTTTGGTTTTTCGAGACAGGGTTTCTCTGTGTAGCCCTGGCTGTCCTGGAACTCACTTTGTAGACCAGGCTGGCCCCATCCAAAAAGCCCCTAACTCTCTCCTCTCTTCCTACAAGATGTAGCTACTGGTGTCTTCCGGTTTCAATGACAGATCTGTCAGGATTCACCACCGGGGGATTTAGATTGAGTTACCATTTTTTTTCCCTCGTTCCAGTCAACCCTGGTCGCTCTGGTCTGCCCCACTCACTCCGGCCGGCCGGCCGGCCCCGCTCGCTCTGGCCACCCCCGTTCGGCCTGCTCAGGTCGGTCCCACTTGCTCAGTCCCTGCTCTTCTCCGGTCCAAGGATTCATTTATTATTATTCATAAGTACACTATAGCTGACTTCAGACGCACCAGAGGAGGGCGTCAGATCCCATTACGAGTGGTTGTAAGCCACCATGTGGTTGCTGGGGTTTGAACTCATCACCTTCGGAAGAGCAGTCAAGTGCTCTTACCCGCTGAGCCATCTCACCAGCCCCGAGTTACCATTGTTTTTTAACTTAAGCTGGTGTGGTGTTTTCCTTCACAAGGTGGTTCAACTGGGTTCCACGGAGAAAGGTACGGCAAAGCGTGGGTATGCCTGATATGCACCACAAAAGGCCGTGGGAGTTTTGAAGCATGGGGCTGGTGTGATAATAACCAGCCAGTGGGAACTTAGTGAGTTGGGTGGAGAGATTTTGGAGCTGAGTCAGTCTCCACAACTTAAGAACAGGCTGCCCATTGCCCACTAGTGCACAGCCCACCTGGGCAGAGTAGCTGGAGCTTGCAATTCTTTTTCAGTATTTCCCACAACATTTCAAGACAAAGTTTCTGTGCAGCCCTGTGTTGGGAGCGACCCTGTTTGAATGTTAACTGCCTTGTCAGCCATAAGTGCTTACTTACAAAGTTCTGGCCTTAGTGGAAAAGTACTAGCTTAGTTGAGATTTCTGTGGAAGACCAGGCTGGCCTCCAACTCAGAGATCCACCTGCCTCTGCCTCCCAAGCGCTGGGATTAAACATGTGCACCACCACTGCCTAGCTGACATTTCTGCATTGTTCTTTAGCCAACGAGATGTAAATGATGCTAAACCAATGCAGGCGTACTTGTTGGGAAAGTGACAGAAGACAATGTATATAAGACTGTAACCCTTGGATCTGGAGAGATGGCTCAGCAGCTAAGAGCACAGCACCCACTTTCTTGCTCTTCCAGAGGACCCAGGTTCAATTCCCAACCTCCCACATGGCAGCTAACAACCATCTGTAATTGTGGGACACAAACCAACACTCATAAGATAAAAGTAAATCTTTTTTTTTTTTTTTTGGTTTTTCAAGACAGGGTTTCTCTGTATAGCCCTGGGTGTCCTGGAACTCACTCTGTAGACCAGGCTGGCCTCGAACTCAGAAATCCGCCTGCCTCTTGCCTTCCAAGTGCTGGGATTAAAGGCATGCGCCACCACGCCCGGCCGTATATCTTTTTTAAAAAGACTGTAATCCTCCATTACTCAGTCAATGGAGAGAAGGAGGGTGGGTGAGACTTGTTCTCTGCTCTCAATCAGGGCACCCACACTTGCAAGGTCACAAACTGCTTCACTTCTGCTATGGAGTACTCTGGGCTTGTTATTTCTAAAGGACTTTTTACTGCTCACTAAAAGGATCTAACTTAGTAACACTCCACTGGGACTCTTGTAGGCCAAGTTTCTAAAACACTAATAAATTTGACAAGCTGGCTTTTATTTATCTGCCGGGCGTGGTGGCGCACACCTTTGATCCCAGCACTTGGGAGGCAGAGGCAGGTGGATTTCTGAGTTTGAGGCCAGCCTGGTCTACAAAGTGAGTTCCAGGTCAGCCAGGGCTACACAGAGAAACTCTGTCTCGAAAAACCAAAACCAAAAAAAAAAAAAAAATTATTTATTTGTTCACTTAACATCCAATATCAGACCCTCTCTCTTCCCAGGTCCTCCCCCTCTCCTTCTCCTCTAAAAAAGGGGTGCCTTCTCTGGGTATGACCACCCACCCACCCTTGAACATTAAATCTCTACAGGACTAGAGTCATCCACTTCCAGTGAGGTTCCCCAGTGAGGGGAACGGGAGCCACACACAGGCAACAGACTCAGGGACAAAACTGTTCCAGTTGTTGAGGGATCTGCATGAAGACCAAGCTGCACTTCTGTTACAAATGTGTATGTGTGTGTGTGGGGGGGGGGGGATAGGTCCAGCCCATGCTTGCTCTGTGATTGGTGAGGTTTTTTTTTTTTTTTTAGTTTGCATATTTTATATCCTAGAATAGTAACTTAATAGGGGAAGAAAAACAGGTCTGACTTCATCATCAATGACAACCATGGGAGCTGCTTGTTAGATGTTAGTTTTATATGGTAATCTTAACATCCCATGTAACACATTAGTAAAACTGAATTTGAATTTTGATTAAAAAATTTTCCCGGGGGCTGGTGAGATGGCTCAGCGGGTAAGAGCACCCATCTGCTCTTCCGAAGGTGATAAGTTCAAATCCCAGCAACCACATGGTGGCTCACAACCATCCGATCTGGCTCCTTCTTCTGGAGTGTCTGAAGACAGCTACAGTGTACTTACGTATAATAAATAAAATAAATCTTAAAAAAAAATTTCCCTTAATCATTCATATTTTCCTTTGTTCACACACATATTTCCTTTCCTTATTCTTCCTATTATGTTGGAGTTGGAGTCGTAGAAAAATATGAAAATGTGAGGTAACCAAACGATGGCCACAGTATAAGACTGCATGGTAAAGTAATAGCAAAATCAGACTTGTAGATATCCACTGTTCCATCCATCATTCCTTTGGCTGCTTCACAAGTAACCCATGGTTTGGCAATCAGTACACACCCCTAGACACATAAACACACCCACCCACAAACTTTTATGGATCTTTCCTTGCCACCTCAATATTAATTCCTCAATTTTTGATACATGCATTTATATCAAATACTTGGGTGTCAGAAGCAAAAGGATCAGGAATTCAAAGTTATCCTTAGCTACACAACAAATTTAAGCCAACCCAGACTATGCAAAACTCTGTCTAAAACAAAAACAAAACAAAAACCTTGTGTGCCAGAATTTAAACAATTAGAAGAGTCCATTCTGGAAAGAATATCAGTAGTTAGCACCAAGACAACAAATAGTGGAATAGCAGCATCCTGTGCTGGACACGAGCAATCAAGACTACACACATGGTAGAGTATACCAAATACAATGATGCAGCGAAATCACCGCTGTCCAATTCTAAACCTCTCACTAGCTAGCTCTCTGGCTCTCCTGAAGACTGAGATGCCTAATAGATGCTGTTCCTGCTCGAATTACCTAAAGCTGCCTTGGTTGCTTGGTAACTATATAGTCTCTAAAATTAGAGAAGTGAAAGGGAGACATGCTGGCTAGTTTTTTGTCAACTTGACACAAATGAATTATCTGAGAAGAGGAACCTCAATTGAGAAAATGCCTCCATCAGATTGCCTATGGGCAAGTCTGGGGGTTGGGGGATGTGTGGAGATTTTCTTGATTACTGGTGTGAAAGGCCCATCTCACTTTGGGGGAGGGATTAAATACCATCCCAGGCAGGTGGTCCTGGGTTGTATGAGAAAGTAAGCAGAGCAAGTAATGGGAAAGAAGCCAGTAAGAGCGGTCCTCCAAGGTCTCTGCTTCAGTTCCTGCCTTGGCCTCCCTAACGGACAAGCCCTAAGCCCTTTCTTTCCTCAAGTTACTTTTGGTTGTAGTGCTCATCACAGCAGTAGAAGCCCAGGGCAGGACAGGAAATTAACAGACTGAGAATGGAGTCGATTCCTGTGGAACTAAGTGGGGAAGAAAAAATTAACGCAATTATAATCTCTTATCAACGGCTTTCTACATAGTTTAAAATTGTTTTAAGATAGTATTAAATTCATACTACAGAGCTGAAAATCAGCTATGTAGCCTGGAGTGTTATACCTTACAAAGGAAAAAAAAATTGTAGGATATGCTTAAAATTGAGGCCTGCCCTGAACACCAAAACCTCTGGCACTAAACTTACAGAATAAGTTAAATCTTATTGTTACTGGAAGTTACCCCCTTTGTAGTATCTCTGAGACTTGTAATTGTAAGTACTGTTCGATAGTCTTTTGGCCCAGGGGATAGATAAGATAAGATAAGATAAGATAGATAGATAGATAGATAGATAGATAGATAGATAGATAGATAGATAGATAGATAGTGTCCCAGTACATTCTCTAAACAAGGAAGAAATTTGTTACCAATGAAATCTAGTTTTGGTGTTTATGGTTGCTGTTCGTTTTTTGAGGGAAGGCATAGATAGCTGATTTGCCCAGGCTGACCTCTAAATCTAAAGCGTGAATTATAGGCATGTATCACCATACCCAATTTCCAAGTTTTTTGTTTTAACTTGTTCATAAAATATAAAATTAATGTACATGAAATTAGTTATACTCCTAGCAACCAAAATCCCAAGTCACATTCAAGAATGTTATCTTATACAGACAAAAGCCCTAAAACTAAGTTGGGTGTGATGGGAAATGCCTTTAGGTCGTAGCAAGTTCCTCTAATACAGCCAGGGCTGTTATATAGAGAAACAACCAAAACCAAAAACCAACCAAACAAAAAAAACAACAACAACAAAAAAGCAGTCCTAAAACTGTGTAAGGCACACACTTGTTACTGACAGCGGCATTGTTGGCTCCATTCCTCAATCTGGTTGCATCACTCTTCACAAATTGCACTGCAAATAATCGCACCCTAGAAGCTAGTGGTCACACTTTTATAGGGACAGCAGAGTAGGGACAACTCAACCGTAACTGCCTCTGTACTGTTGGAGTTTCAGCCTGTGTGCTACCAAAGCAAGCAGTGTTCCTTTCAGCTGAATTCAGATCTCAAATGCAACAGCCACAACACAATGCAGTGCCTACAGATGTCCCTAACATCTGTGCTACTAACAACATACAGAAGAAAAGGAAGTAGAGCTGCTCGATTTTTTGGTAAGACACACAATTTTTTGGTGTGATGTTGGTCTAAATCTGCAATCAATCCAATACCAACAGCATAATTTAATTCCAGAAAAGAACTAAGACACATGGGCTAAGGAGACAGCTCAAGGAGTAAATTCATTTGTTCCCACACCTGATGATCTGCTCTTGCGTCTCATTTCCAGGACTCATAATGAAAGGAGATAGCCAACTTTTTCTACAAACTTTTCTCTGATATCCACATATGCTCTCTCCCAATTAGACACAGGGAGACAATGAACACACAATAAAACCCAAAGCAAAGAGGCAAAACCCAGTGCCCCACTAAAGAAGAGGTAATGTGGCCCGGAACCGTAGTGCAAATGACTTTGATCCCAGAGTCTAGGAGGAAAAAGCAGACAGATCTGAGTTCAAGGCCAACATGGTCTACAGAAGGAGTTATAGGTCAGTCAGGGTTACACAGAGAAACTCTTGTCAAAAAAAGGAAGGAAGGAAGGAAGGAAGGAAGGAAGGAAGGAAGGAAGGAAGGAAGGAGGGAGGGAGGGAGGGAGGGAGGGAGGGAGGAATATAGGAAGTAGAGCAGGAGCCAGTTGTCTCCTCCTCTGTGAGTCCTTGGGATCATACTCAGGTTATCAGACTTGGAAGCAGACTCATTTACCCACCATGTCATTTTGCTGGTTCTAGAGTTAACATTTTTATTTTTTAACTCATAGAAATAGATTTTACATATTGATTTTTATATGAAATTCCCACTTTCCTAACCATTGTTGGTATGGTAAGCAGGTATCCCTGGCTTTCAAATGGTTTCAAATTTTTCAAATGGTTTATTTCAGAGTTAAACTTAGTGTTATGTATCCTGTGTAACTGATTCAAAAATTTTGACTCAGGAGGATACATACAGTAAGGTATTTTATAGTGACTCAGGAGGATACATACTGGAAGGCATTTTATAGTGACTCAGGAGGATACATACTGGAAGGTATTTTATAGTGAAGTAGAATCTTTGTACAATCAGTTAACAATAAGAACCTACACGACATAACTCAGCATTATGTTTGGCTCTGTTCTTGCACTTTAACTATCCTGGAGCTAACAGTATGCAAATATGCAAATATTCTGTATACACACACACACACACACACACACACACACACACACACACACACACACACATCCATGCTCAAAAAGGTAAATTGAGAGTATTCAAGTTACTATTTTGGCAGAGGCAAAAGTCAAGCCAAAACAATCTGGTTCCAGGTTTTGTGTTTCTACTATACATAACCACATCACATGCCCTAAAAACCAGCATTTTGCTCTTAAGTATTAGAAGACCAAACTAATACATGAGTCATATTTTAGCTGCCCAAATGCCAACACCTTCACCATCTGGAAAATCTAATGCTAGTTTAAAGAATCTCTAAGTACTACTGTGTACCACTATACTTCAGAACACCTTCTGTAGAAGACCAATTGTAGAAGACCCAATTATCTACCTTATGCTGTCTCCATCTATCAGCATGGGCTCAATTCAAAGTACCCACAAATGAGTCTCAATCTTATACTGGTGGAAGGAATGAGCACCTCCACAAGGAAAAGGAAGTGACCAGCTGAGAATAGATGAGAACTCCCAAAAATGTACACCTAAGGATTTAGGAAGCCAGAGAGTGGCTACTGTAAATGGTGGAGAATGTGTGTGGGGATGGGGTGGGGAGTGGGGAATGATGATGGGACAGACTGTTGCAACACTCAAACCATTTACACTTCTGTGCAACAGCCTTGTACATTTTATAGTGTAATTACAGGTCAAGCATACTCTACAGTGAAGCATACTTTGAAACAGTGTAATTCTAAGTGTTAGGCTTCAGTGAAGGAATAAGTTTTCACAATTGTATACATTTCTTAGCACTCTCCTGGGACTGGTGGCACACAGCTGTTACTCCAGCACTTGGAAGTTTGAGACAAGAGGATCAGAATTTGAAAGCCAGCCTTTCAGCCTCCAATTCAAGCATGGTATGGGCTGAGACCCTGTCTCAAACAAAAATCACTCAAATAGCTAGGTATGGTGGCATTTCCCTCTCAAAAACCTGAGAAGTGGAGGCAAGAATTTTAAAATTTGAAAAGAATCTGGGCTACCCTGGTTTAAACAAACAAACAAAACAAAACCCCAAAACAAAACACCTTACACATTATAAAAAGTTAACTTAAAAGAGATTATATACATACGTGCTGAGCTTACTGAAAAAGGAAATGAGTCTTACTTTGGTAAGAGGACATGTTTAATCTGGGGACATAGCCAGCCCCATTGTTTGAACAAGTATCCTGTTCAGACTTGAGCAATGGAGCAGCCAATGGAGAGGAAAGCAGGAAGAAAGTACAGCAAGAGTCAGTGGCTTATGGTCAGTCTCTGCACTGTATGTTTGCAGTAAGAGTCAGTGGGTGGCTTATGGTCAGTCTCTGCACTGTATGTTTGCAGTAAGAGTCAGTGGGTGGCTTATGGTCAGTCTCTGCACTGTATGTTTGCAGTAAGAGTCAGTGGGTGGCTTATGGTCAGTCTCTGCACTGTATGTTTGGACTAAGTGGATTCCTGTTGAAACTGTTGAAAGGACTGAACAAAGCACCCAAATTAACAGCATGTACCCTAAAACCACAAAAAGAATCCTCAAGAAACTACTTGGGAAACAGCCAAACCTTAAAGCTCTGGGATTTCAGGCAATGAGTTGTTAAATTCACTGGAAGGAGCTGGTTGCTGTTCCAGCTTCAAGGGGATCCAATACCTCTGAGCTTCGCAAGCAGCTGCATTCAGGTGCACATTCTCATATGCACTTGACACATATTTAAGGCTAATAAAAAATTTTTGTTGTAAAAGCTTAGATAAGGTTGGGCATGGTGGTTCATACCTTTAATCCTAGCACTCAGGATACAGAGACAGAAAGATCACGTTGAGTTCCCATGTGATAGTGAGATCTTGTTTCAAAACTAAATAAGAAATAAAACAATACAAGAAAGCTAGATAGTTTTTAGCAATAATATGTATGTAAGAGGCTCATGTGAAGATTAATCCTTGAAACTAATTTGTATCTTCACATAAACTATTTAATCCTCAGAACCTTCTCTAAAAACATCTTATAGGACTGGCGAGATGGCTCAGCGGGTAAGAGCACTGACTGCTCTTTTGAAGGTCCTGAGTTCCAATCCCAATAACTACATGGTGGCTCACAAATACTTGCAATGAGATTTGATGCCCTCTTCTGGTGCATCTGAAGTCAACTACAGTGTACTTATCTATAATAATAAATCTTTGGGCCTGAGAGCAAGCGGGGCGAGCAGAGGTCCTAAAATTCAATTCCCAACCACCACATGAAGGCTCACAACCATCTGTATAGCTACAGTGTACTTACATACATAAAATAAATAAATCTTTTTTAAAAAATCTTATAGAAACAGACAAAAACCAACTACAATGGTAGACTATGGATCACATTAGATTTATTTCTATCTAATATGAAATGATTAAAGTTATACTAGAATATGCAGTCCTTCTAAGCTTAACCAACAGCCTACAAATCTGCAGGACTGAAGCCAAGCCAAATACTAAAACATCACAAGAACGCCTTATTCCTATCTTTAGGCAGAGCCATGTCAGCCACTTTTCTGCCTTTAAAAATGTCTACACTGGAAAAAAAAAAAAATCAGTGTCCGCTATGAAGTCAACACCTCTCAGTTATCCTCCTACAACTGCTAAACTCTAAGCAAAGAAACAGTCAAAGGAAACAGAAAACTTGTTCGAGGATTCTTTTCCTATTGAGTATCACCCAACATTCATCTAATTTGGAATTTATCCAATATGAGAAGCAAGTTAATCATCATTCTTTACTAGACACCCAGGCATGATTTAACTCGGGAGCAGGAAAATCCACCACTGTGATCAATAACATAGAAATTGCATAGGAAGAAAGCACAGAAAGGAACTGTCAATGAAGTAGGATGAAAGTGAAGGCTAATTTCTTTTCTGTGTCTGCATTTGCATTACACATGGGTGTGGAGGTCAGAAGATAACTTGCACAGTCTGTTCTGTCTTTACAATGGTGGTCCCAAAATGAACTCAGGTTGTCAGGCTAGGCAGCAAGCATTTTTGCTCACTGAGCCATCCCACCAGGTTTTATGTAGCAGATGGACTTGGAACCCAATTCTACCCACAAGAGACCCCTAGACCCTTCAAGCAAGATCGTCTTTATACATTTCAGTGTGAAAAGATGACAATTCACAAATAACTGTTTTAAAAATTAATATGGAAAAGGACAAAAGCCCCCCCCCAAACAATCTGGAGAAAGAGGAATGGCTCTCAGACCACTAAGTAGACCCTAGTGAAGAATCACTAGCAGTGCTCATACACATCTCAAAAGAGCAGGCCACAAAACTTAAATCTTTCTGTGTTAAACTAAGTTGGATGAAATGTACAAGACTTGTAAGTAGAGACAAAAATAATGAAATGCTAAGCCTAAAACACAGTTTGTTCTGTGTTTTGTTCAGGCAGTCACACGCCTGGAACTCACTGGAGTCAAGGATTACCTTGAACTTCTGGTCATCTGCCTCTAATTCCTCAGTGCTGAGACTACATGCATACACTGTCACACCCAGGATATGAGGTACTGTTGAATCCATGGTCTTGTATAGGCTAGGCAAGCACTTCAGCAACTGAGCTACAAAGATGGCCAGTCCTACAGCAATACACGTATGTAGAGGATTCTTCCATGGTTTAAGAAAATGTTTCTTGGGCTGGAAAGATGGCTCAGTGGTTAAGAGCACTGACTGCTCTTCCAGAGGGTCCTGAGTTCAATTCCCAGCAACCACACGGTGGCTCACAACCATCTATAATGAGATCTGATGCCCTCTTCTGGTATGTCTGAAGACAGCTACAGTGTACTCATATACATAAAATAAATAAATAAATCTTAAAAAAAAAAAAAAGAAAGAAAAGGCTTCTTTTGGAATTGGTGTTGGTGACATGGCTCTGAATATATTAAAAATCACTAAATTTCAAATTTTCAAAGTGCTGAACTTTGTTATATAAAGTATACCTTAAAATTAAACAAATGAATAAATTAGTTACTCCTTAAATATTCAGTGAGAAGGCAGCATTAGAGACTGGACTAGCAAAAAAAAAAGACTTTTTCTATTACTACTTTTAGTGTTTAACACTTGGTACAATAACTGGATTGATAAACTTCTAAATGAAAGAACCTTTCAAATTAAAATCTGAATGGAATTTCAATTTGAAAATTAAAGGCAGGAGGCAGGAAGATTAGAAATATAAGGTCATCTCCACAGTAAGTTCTAGGCTAATCTGGAATACATGAGATCCAATCTTAAAAATAACAAAAACCAGCTGAACCTGGTGGAGCAGGTTGGCTGGATGCTGATGAATAGCTCAAATTCAAGGGTAGCGTGGGCAATTTCATTTCAGACCTTGTCTCAAGTGGGGTGGTGATATATAATTCAACAATAGAATACATACATAAGGTCCTAGCTGCAATTCCAGCATAACAAAGAAAAAACAAGAGCAAAACAGAAACAAGCCTTTATTGGAGGAGAGGGGTTGATTAATAAGTATAGCTTTTACAGCCATCATTAAGAAAAGTTAAGTTTTACCACTGTGAACCATTTTCCAACTGGAAAAATAAATTAATTAACTAATCAATATTTTCCCCCAAGTCAATGGCAAAATTATATATTTGCAGTTATATAAATTATATATGCATATAAAAATTATTATATATATTGTACACACATATATAATAATTTATATTTGCAGGCAAAAGAAAGCTGCATGAGGAAGCTAAGTTTTCTAATTCTCTCGAAACAGGAGTCAGGTACAAATACCTTCTCTCAGTTGAAAACATAATGGGTGCAAAAAAAAAAAAAGTCAGAATCTATTTTTAGTTTTGTTTAAAGTTAACATTAACATGGTTTCATTATTGATGTGATGGCGTCTTGAATGTCTTATGTCTCTTCCTAGTAAGCATGGACATAGTATCACATCCTAGCTAGCATCCAGAAGTGCTGAGGCAGGGACTGCTTGTTTGAGAATGCTGTCCACACAGCAAGACTTCATAGGGTAAGGGAAGGAGGGAGACAAAGGGAATACAGGAAATAGCTAGTGGTGTGGTAGTGGTAACTGCTTTCTAGTCCATTCTAGAACCACAAGCTTCTCTGAATTCAGGGACCTTGACCAAACCTACAACAAACTTCAATACTACATTAGACAAAAGCCTGTGGTTAAACAGTAGAGTTCTGATAAAAAACAAGAAAGCAAGGCCTGGTGCTCAGCAATTATGGGTACCTGCTGTTCTTGCAGAGGACCCTGGTTTGGTTCCCAGTACCTACATGGCAACTTATAACTGTCCTTAACTCTAGTCCCAGGGAATATAGCATCCTCTCTGGCCTCCAGAGACCAGGAACAAACATGGTACACATACAGACAACGCAGACAAAACACTCTCCTACTCTCTCTAAAGCACCTAGATCCTACAATTTGTACACATTTTCAATCCATTGGTCCACAAGACATAAAAATGCATGCATTGCTATGTGTAGTTTGTAGCCCAGGGAACCAAACCACTTGGGTTCAAATCATGGCTCCACAAATCACTGGGTCCCCCTTCGCAGGATGGCTGATCTATAAAAGGGATAATCCACTATCAGGACGGCTGCTGGAATTAATGCATGCAACATGCTTAGAACAGTGTCTAGCTCATTGTAAGTTATTATTATAGAGAATTTTTAAAAAAACAAAAAAACAAAAAACCTGTATGACCAAAACCTCATTTTAAGACTCAATGCCAGGGCTGGAGAGATGGCTCAGTGGTTAAGAGCACTTGCTGCTCTTCCAGAGGTCCTGAGTTCAATTCCCAGCAACCACATGGTGGCTCACAACCTTTTATAATGGATTCTGATGCTCTCTTCTGGTGTGTATGGAGACAGCAACAGTGTACTCACATACATAAAATAAATGTTAAAAGAAAAAGGAATCATTGTCATAAAGCTTAGCATGGCGCCTTATATGCCTAGAATACCATTATTTAAGAGGCCTTCACTAGAGGGCTGCAGAGTCCAAGGCCAGCTTGTTCCCCAGGACAGCCTGAGCATTACAATTAGATACTGATGACCACTATGACTCTGGTCATATATGTTCTCTGGTGTCACCTAGAAGACAAACCTCTAGGTATACCTATGAGGGGCTATTTGGATTAAGTTAGAACATGGGCACCCCCATAAATAAGGCATTACCTTGATTTGTTTAATTAAGGTGGGAAGACCTATCCTAATGGAGAGCAACACCATTCCGTTCCTGGGCTTGGTTTCTGGACTGTATAAAAAAGGAGAATGTTAACTGAACATGGACATTCACTGTTCTCAGCTTCCTGTGTAGATACAACTTGACCAGCTGCCTCAAACTGAATTTAGAACTTCCTCACCAGGATGGACCATACTCATGAACTGTGAACCAAATAAACCCTTTCTTCAGCTGGAGAAATATTTCAGTGGTTAAAAGTACTGGCTACTCTTTCAGAGGACCTGGGCTCAACTCTCAGCACCCACACACAATGGTGCTCAACTCCAGATTCAGAGGATATGATGCCCTTTTCCAGCTTCTCGGAACACCTGGTACACAGACAGACGTGCAGGCAAAATACTCGTACAAATAAACTACTTTAAAAATAAAAAATCCTGGGGGCTGGTGAGATGGCTCAGCNTTTTTTTTTTTTTTTTTTTTTTTTTTTTTTTTTTTTTTTTTTTTTTTTTTTTTTTTTTTTTTTTTTTTTTTTTTTTTTTTTTTTTTTTTTTTTTTTTTTTTTTTTTTTTTTTTTTTTTTTTTTTTTGGTTTTTCGAGACAGGGTTTCTCTGTAGCCCTGGCTGTCCTGGAACTCACTTTGTAGACCAGGCTGGCCTCGAACTCAGAAATCCGCCTGCCTCTGCCTCCCGAGTGCTGGGATTAAAGGCGTGCGCCACCACGCCCGGCTCTAACTTTCTTTTTTAAGCCACCTTCTCATATACCCCTTATGTAGTGCAGATGACACTCAAACTCAACTATCATCCTGCTTCAGCCTCCTGAAAGAAGACTGCAGTGACATGCCACCTTTTCTGGCTAGTCAACTCTCTGAATACAGCAACTAAACAGTAATGATTTTCAACAACCCTAAAACTTCTAAGGTGTTAACATCAGTTACTGGACTTAATATTTCAGTACTTTCTCTCCACTTTATTCCACACTTTACGATGACTATTCCCTCTGCATAGTGCAGCTTTTGAGGACAGAAAGGCAGACAAATCAGTTATGGAAGAATGATACTCATCCTTAAGAATCTTACTAGATTAGTGACGAGTTTGTTTTCTTAGCTACAATAGTTATAATTCCTAAATCTGTAAATACTTTGAAAATATAAATTGATATCTAAAATTAACCAACCAGAGAGACAAATGATAGTACTGAAAATTAAAGACCTTGCAAATATGAACAGCCAATTTTCTTTTTAAAAGCAAGATGTATGAACAATTAGAATTAGATGCTAAAGTCAACACTTCAAAGCACTTTATGGTCTGACTATAGCTTAGCAGGAGCTCATGCTTAAAATGTGCAGAGCAAGCCTAAACTATAGTTGCAGAGCAGAAAAGAATTAAGAATATGGCTGAGAGGACACACTTCCATAATCTCAGCATTTAGGAGGCTGAAACAGGAGGAACACAAGCAAGAACCCATCTTGCACAGCAAGGCCTTTACTCAAAAAGAAAAGAAAAAAAAAAAAAAGAGGAAAGGGGAATGAAGCAGAAACCCTCACCATATAGGAAAGGAAATTTGGTAAAAAGAATGTCCAAAAAGCTAAGTCAGTAGAGGTTGGCTGTTTGGTTGGTTTTAAAATGTATTCTAGGCTGGATGGAACTCAACAGAAAAGGATAACCTTGAAGTTCCAGATTTTACTTGCATCTACTTCCCAAGTATTTAAACTATATAGCCCATGGGCCACCAAACCCAGGGCTTTTACACTCTAGACAAACATTCTATTGGGTGAGCTAGATCACCCCCCCCCTTAGCTTGCTAGATTTTACTCAAGTAAGTCACCTATCTCCTTAAGTCAGCCAGCTACTATTTTATCAGACTATTTTATTGTCCGTGACTAGTTTTAAAAACACAAGAGAACGTCACTTTGGGTTTGTTGGTATGCCTGTGATCCCACCACACTGGAAGCTAACACAAGCTGTCAAGTACTAGACCACCCTAGTCTCAAAACAATCAAATAGGATCAGCGATAGCTTAGTGAGTAAACATTAACCTGGCAACCTTAGCTCTACCCCAAAACTCACATAGAAAGAGAACTCCCCAAAACAGTTCTCTGAACTCCCTAAGCATGCCATAGCCCATATGTGCACAAGTGATCAAGCAAGTATATGCTTAAAAAAAATGGGGGAACCGGGTGTGGTGGCGCACGCCTTTAATCCCAGAACTTGGGAGGCAAAGGCAGGCGGATTTCTGAGTTCTGATTTCTGAGTTCGAGGTCAGCCTGGTCTACAAAGTGAGTTCCAGGACAGCCAGGGCTATACAGAGAAATCCAAAAAAACAAAAAAAATGGGGGAGGGTGTGTGTATTTTAAGACAGGGGTTCTCTGTATAGCTGTCTATCCTGGAACTTGCTCTATGATCCAGGGTGGCCTCAAACTGAAGAGGTCCCCAGGCCTTTGCCTCCTAAGTACTGGGTTCAAAGACATGCACCACCACACCCTGATAAAAATAAGTATTATACCAATATAACATAAAACTGAAATAAACTGCTACCAAACCAGTTCTTCTTTATGATAAAAAAAAGGGGGGGGGTTAAAAGAAATCTCTCACTTTAGGGATACTTTTGCGTAGCCTGTTAACTTTAAACTAAGAAACTTACAGGAGGGCAGCAAGGGATGGGAGTGGGGTAAAAAACCTCAGTGTCACCAGCACACACAAAAATTGCCATATAAACAAATCTATCAAAACTGTTAATATTGGATAACACAATCTGCACAATTTAAAAGCTATCAATAAGCAATTAGTTAAAATCCTACAAGGCAGCTCTATAAAAAGTGAATCATCCTGAAGGTAAACTGTTGACTGTTGACCAGGTGGGTGGAGAGGATAGCAATTATTTGCATGAGTAGGGGAAGAAGCAGAACACACACGAACAAGTCCTGTGGTCTTGTCTTTCTGAAAGGACACACTGGTTGTCTGTAGTGGAGAACTAGTATGCTGATGGCACATGTGTGACCTTTACCTTCTCTATATCCCCTTTAGAGCCTTTGACCAGTTTGGTCCTAGTCTGTGTAGTTGTTTGATGAACTTGGAGGAGGAAAACAAGAAGGATGTTTCACAGCTGGAGACAGCAGCTGGCAGAGTCCTTGCCTAGCAATGAAAGTCCTGGGTTCAATACTTAGCACCACATAAAGCTAGGTACAATGGCACACTTGGAGGCAGGAAGATCAAGGTCATTCTCAGCTACAAATGAAGCTTGATGTCATTCTGGTTTACATAAAATCCTGTGTCCAAAGAAAGAAGTTGTGTTGTTGTTGTTTTTTTCACACAGTGCTGGTTCAAATGAATGCTACTAAACACAGCAACAATGCCAAATTACAATATAAAATCACAGCTCCTGAAAAACTTCTTCCAGCGGGTAAGTGGTGGTACATGCCTTTAGTCCCAGAACTTGGGAGGCAGAGGCAGGAGGATTACTGAGTTCCAAGCCAGCCTGGTCTACAAAGTGAGTTCCAGGACAGCCAGGGCTACAGAGAAACCCTGTCTTGGGGGGAAGGGGGACGGACTTCTTCCAAATCTCATGTCAATTAATATTTTAGTGTCTAGTGTATATGTACCAAAAGAGTCTCTTGGCCTTAATGAGCGATGCCACTATCACCCAAAGCCATATTACAGCTTTAATCAGTGTTAAGTGCTATACAATGAAAAGGAGGGGAGTATGGGGACGGAAACAAGGCAATTAAAATTAAGGTAGACCTCTAGAAGACCAGGACTTGTGAGAAAAGAATACAATACAATAGCAAAGTAAGCAAACAACAAAATACCAGTGAAGCCCATGACTGTAATAAGCTTAACCATTCACTGTCTAAGGGACAGCAAAGCCAACACTCTAACTATAGGAAAATAACTTCAATCAAATACAAAAGATGAGCTGATTCCAAATGTGTAGGGCTTTGGGGTGGGGTGGGGTTGTGAAAATGTTGTAAATTTTATCATGTGATGGATAAACACTGTAGTTTTTAGCAGTACAGTAACATGATCTGTATCTTTAAAATATAACATTACCTACTGCTCACAAATAGGCAGAAAGCACCATTTTAATAACTGCCCAAACCAAACCATTTAACTCAAACTATGTAGTATTTGCAAGATACAATACTGCCAGGTATGGTGGAACACACCCAAAACAGAGGCAGATGCAGAAACATCAGGGTTTGAGGCCAACTGAGTTACACAGTGGGGTCTCGTTTAAAAAAAAAGTAATATTAATATAATCAATAGTAAGGTTCATCTTTTGAAAGTCAAAGGCTACCAAAAAATTATCCAATAAAAGAGAGTATGTCTGTGACCTAAGCTATCCCTACCCACTGTTCTAGTCACATAGAACCCCTGCATAGTGTCGTAACCTATTTGAAACAAGGTCTCACATTCCCATGTTGGCCTCAAGCCCCTAAACAGCCTTGGATGATTAACTTCTAAACCCTCCTGCCTCTATCACACTGGGATTATAAAACTGAGACGGGTGTGGTGAGGTAAACCTTCACTCCCAGAGAAGCAAAGACAAGGTAGTCTCTGAGTTCCAGGCCAGCCAGGTCTACAGAGTGAGCTCCACCACAGCCAGGNCAAAAAATGGATACCAAAAACCAAAAAACCAAAACGCTAATCTCTTAATCTGCCCTAGTGGTTTGAAAAAAATAGTCCCTTAAAGCTAAAAGTATTAAAGTCAATTAGTATTAAATAAGTATAATAAAGTACTATAAAGTGAAGATTATATATTACAGCATGGGTTTACCACTATCTTGTTATAATAAGCAAAAGGGAATGTATACTTAAGCATTGGGTGCCAAATGAACTGAAGTAAGAGCACTTGAATTTTCTGCTTTAAACCATTTCCATAAGCTTATAACAAATATATTCCAGAGTTTATTTTCTCATCCAAGGCCTTCATATTTCTGCAGAATATCAATCTCCAGAATCAAGCAAGTCTGAAAAACTATATCAACTGTTCAGTTTACTGAGCATTTTAGAGAACTGTAATCATTATCAATCTCTGCTATGTTTAGTCAATAACCAAAGTAACAAATAAAAACTTGATGGCCTTTGATGAGAAGCAGCCGTTTATCAAATGGAATCTTGGTTTACATGATCACTAGAGGCTATTTACATATACCAGAACTAAACTACATTAGAGAGCTTCCAATGCCCAAAAACCTACTTGGAAAGATTCTGAGATTCATAACATTGCAATAAACATTTAAGATTCCAGTGCTCGCATGCACACCTTTAGTCCCAGCACTTGGGAGGCAGAAGCAGGCGGATTTCTGAGTTCCAGGCCAGCCTGGTCTACAGAGTGAGTTCCAGGACAGCTAGGGCTACACAGAGAAAAAAACAAAACAAACAAACAACAAACAAACAAGATTCCAGTGCTCGTGGGAAATGTATTCTCCCTTTGTAAGAGTTTCTAATCCTATGAAAGGGCTTGTTATTCTAAGCCAAGCACCTTTCTGTCGATGACACCCCAGCCTCACAGACATCTGTGACTGAAGAACTAGGTGTCTCACACCCTTCAAAGAGGCCCTCCATTTACTTTGTACAAATCTCCCCTAAAACTTTGGAAGAGTGGAACAATGCTATAAATATATGTTCACTGGATCACAGCAAGCTAAGGGAAGCTTCAATTTGGGCACTTAGCTGGCATACTGAGCAGTGCAAGATTTTTAAACCAATTTCCTACATAAAAAAAGATGGCAAAAATGTTAAGATTTCGTTTTCTTGGGTTATAACACTATGAAGACTTAATGGTGTTATGTAAAGACTTTAGGAAATCAAGATACGAGCCCCCCCCCCACCGTAGTTCCTTATGTATTTATCAAAATTCAGTATCCCTAAAGAGCCCCAGGGCCGCTCAAATAAGGCGCACAAAAGCTGAGAGGCAAACTATTTCACAGATCATCCCCATAACCGAGGCCGTGCCTCGGAAAATAGAACAGTCTCCAAAGAGTTTGCCAGCCGGAGTACAATCGCTTCGCAGTGCTACCCAGCAGAAACACCGGGAAGCGAACGCGGAAGCCAGAGCAACCGGGCGGTCAGCCCCGGACGTCGCTAGGCGGTGCGGGGCAGCCGGGACCAACCTGTGCGGTCGGCGGCAGAACCCCACGGCCCTCCCGGAGCCGCCTCTCCCGGCCCGCGGCCCCGCCCGGCTCTCGGGGTCGATCCATTCATTCCGCACCCGGGACTGCCGCAGCCCCGCGCCCCTGCGGAGCAAGAGAGGGGAGCTCCGGGGCAGAGCGGCCGGCCCCGGGCCACCACCCGCGCCCAGAGTCCAGGCCACGCCGCGATTCCCGCCCCGAAGGGGGAACAGAAGCCGCCGAGGCCCGCACCGGTCCCGCGCCAGAGCCCGAAGCCCGAAGCCCGCAGCTCCGCCCTCTCCCGGGCAGCCGCCAAGGCCTCCCCCGGCCGCGGCCTCACCGCCCGGGTGTCCCGCTTGTCCGGCGTTCAGAGGCGGCCGGAAGTCTCCCCGGCGCCCCCTCCTCAGCGCCTCAGCGCCCGACTTCCTCGCCGCCGAGGCCAGACCTTCTCCGCGATGCCTCGGAGAGGCCTCTCGGAGGCTGCCGAGGGAAGCGGACGGCCGCGAGGTCCGGCTCCGCCGGAGGACGAGAGCAGAGACAGGGTCCCGAAGCCCGACTGGGCGGTTACCTTGATGATCCTGCGGGGCAGCCCGGCCATCTTGTCAGATCCCGAGTTCGGCCTCTGCTCTTGTCTCCGGCTCCGCTCGCCTCACGCACGAGTGGAAGTCCCGGGCTCCACTTCCGGGGAACGTCGCCGCGCCCGCCCGCCTGCTCGTCGCTGCCTCCGCCGAGGCCCCTCGGGAAATGTAGTCCCTGCTAGGACGCTGGCTTCCGACGGCCTTCCCTCCGACCTGGCGGCCCCCTCCCCCGCGCTCCCCGCCCCAACCCCAGCCGGGGGTGGCGGAAGTGACGCTCCGCGGTGGGGCAGGGACTTGGGGGGAGGCGGCGCGAGGCGCGCCGAGCTTCTTCGCCCTCGGCAGATTCGGCAGCACTGGGCGGCCGGCGTCCACGAGCGAGCGCTGAGCGTGCGACCACGCCTGCGCGGGGGGCGACGTAACAAAGGCCCGGCCCCCGACGCAGCCCATTCATTCATTCGTTCCGTTTGTTCATTCAGCGTGCCCGCAGTGCGCGTGGCGAGCTGGCGCCGCAGCGCTTCCCTGCGGACCGGGCGGGTCGCGCGAATCGGGCGCTCCTCCTCCTCCTCCTTCTCCTCCTCCTTCTCCTCCTCCTCCTCCTCGGTGTCGAGCAGGCTGGAAGTCTATGCCAAAGCTTCTAACTGGGAATCTCGCTACTTGCCAAGGACCCCTTCCCCGACAAAAATATTCTAAACGTTTAAATTTCACATAAAGGGGGGGCTCTCTAGCGCTCCCCAAAAAGAGGGTTTGGAACAAGGGAGGAAGCAAAAGGCACGGCCTCTAAACTCCTGGATCCAGCAGGGATTTTAATCTTTGTGGTTATTGGTTTTCCTGAGAAAGGGCTCCCTATGTAACCAAGTCTGGCCTGGCGCTCTCTATTCTGTACGCACTGAGCTGCCTTGGAACTGGTGATTCTCCTGCCTCTGGCCCCTGTGTAGAGAGATAAGCTTGTGCCACCACTTAGGGTTGAGCCTAGCAATCGAGAAGAAGGTCCGATTAGAGTGTAAGGGTCCATGATTCGCTGAAGAATGATACCCTAGACCCAAATAGTATGCAAACGCAAAGCGCACTTTATTCTGCAGAAGTCCAGCATTCTGGGAGTCTCCCATTCCAGGTTGGAGACCTGGAAGTGAGCTCACAGTTCAGATTTAAAGCACGTTAGGGGTGTGTGGTGGGGCAGGAGTGGCTGAAAACTCTTGCTGAGGAAGTCTGGAAACCACTGCCTACCCCTTGTCCTTGTCTCAGACCTGGTGGCAGGGCAGCTTCTGAGGCCTGGACTTGCCCAGTTCTTAGAAACAGGGATTTAGGCCTCATCTCCTGAATTGCCAATTTGAAGCCTGTCATGGAGTCAGCCTAGCCTTCTCAAGGGGATAGAAAACTCAGTAATCCCCAAAGGTGTTGGATTACTCATAGAATGAGGGCCCTAAAAAACGGAGGTGTCTCACAAGGATTGGTGGTGGGTGTTTCCATTTCTTTTCGTGTTGCTGTGGTAAAACACCCTCCAAAAGCAACTTAAAGGAAAAGGGTTAATTTCAGCTCCAAATTGCAGGTCATAGTCCATCACAGGGAGACAATCCCAGCTAGTCACATCAAATTCAAACTCAGGAACAGAGAGCAATGAATCTTACATGGTAGTGTTTAGCTTTCTTCATTTATACGGTTTAGAATTAAGATGGGTATCCGCCAAGTAAATCAAGACAGTCCCCACAGGCGTGCCCAGAGGTGTTTCTAGATCCTATCAAGTTGATAACACTAACCTATGGCTGGTGCCTTCAAGAGTCAGATCCCCTGGGATTGGAGCTAAGGAGACTACTCTTTAGATAGGCTTGACATTTTCCAAGGTTATAGCACACTAGCTCAGCTCCTTTCCCAGGCAGGCCTGCCAAACCACAAGCCTCACCTGAAGGAATAAAAGAAAAAGGAAAGGAACATCACTGGTCCTAGGTATGGTGGGTGAGAAAGGTTATTGTAGATAAAAGGGAGAGCTATATGGGGAGAGGAGGAGGAGGAGAGAGGAGACAGGAGAGAGGAGAACCAGGTGCAGCAGCCAGGAAGCTCAGAATAGAGTAAAAGACCATGTAACCAAAATGGTTGGATTACACAGGGAAGGGCAGCCCAGCTGCCAGGATGGAGAAGTTTAAGGTAGGATGCTGGGTACACTAGCTGGCCAGGAGGGCCCTGTAACAGGAAAAATGTGATTGCAGAAAACCTAATAAAGATATGAGAAATGGTTTTGTGCTGTGTGTGATAATAAAAGATCACATGAAATAATTGATATGCATATGAGGTAGGCACTGTTTCCAGCTCCTTTAACAAGTTTGTTGTTGTTGTTGTTGTTTTATGTGTGTGTGTTTTCTGTATGTATGTGCATCACAGTGATGGCCCAATGCTCATGGAAGTTAGATCTCATAAGATCCCCTGGGATTGGAGTTACAAACACTTGTGAGCTACCTTGTGGGTACAGAGAACCAAACCCGGGTCCTCTAAAAGAGCAGCCAAAGCTCGTAACTGCTGAGCCACAGCTCCAGCCACCACCACCACCACCACCACCACCACCACCCCCCAACTCTTTTTACATTAGAAATGAAGACCAAGGAGTAGTGATGAGAACTTGGAAAGGAGCATTTCAAGTTGCCAGAACTCTGGAATGGCTGGCTCTGGGATTAAAAGCAGTGCTGGGCAGTTAGAGGGTTCCAGGCTAGTGGGGAAAAGGATTACCAGTGCCTGGGGGCCTATGTCCTGAGATGGCCTCTGGCCTCCATATGCACCCACACAAACATACAAATACAGAAAGGTTAGTTTAGAATCCCATTTACTATTATTATATTCAAAACAGAGTTTGTGTGTGTGTATAGATAGATAGATAGATAGATAGATAGATAGATAGATAGAGAGGTACCTGCAGTCTCAAAACAAAAAACTGAAGCAAAAACAAAAATTTGTTTGCTGACTTTCATGCTGTTTGTAAAACACACACACACACACACACACACACACACGTGTTGGGTGTTTTAAATGAGACTAGCCCCTGTTGTTGTGTTTTATAAAAAGATAAGGAGAGGGAATATGTTTTATGGAGGTATAGTCAGGTGTGGGGGAAGGGGTGCCTCCGTGGGCCCATGCTGAGGCATCCCTTCCCCCTGAAGGACCAGCAACACGATGTTATAGAATAGAATAGAGTTTATTCAGGGCATGGGGAGGGTAGTAGAAACAGAGAAAGTCAGAGAGAGAGAGAGAGAGAGAGAGAGAGAGAGAGAGAGCGCAGAGGAGTTGAGGCCGGCCATGAGCACATGGAGGGAGGGGGGAAGGAGAGAGAGGATAACGCAGGACCAAGAAGGCAAGAGAGAGAGGAGGGGGCAAACAGCCCCTTTTATAGTGAGTCAGGCACACCTGGATGTAGCCAGGTAACTGGGGCAGAGCCAAGACAAAATGCTAATACCTGTAGGCTCATATATTTGAATATTTGTTTTCCAGTTGGTGGAACTTCTTAGGATGTGGAGGTGTGGCCTTGACTACTCCAGCACCACATCTTAGCGACTGTTGCCATGCTTTCTGCCATAATGGAAATGGACTAACCCCCTGAAGCTGTAAGCAATTTTCTCAATTAAATACTTTCTTTTGTAATGCACACAAAATACATTAGCTAAGTTAATCAATGATATTTTAAAAGAAGTTCAAAACCATCCTCAGCTACATACTGATTTGGAGGCCAGCTTCAGATGCATAAGACCCTGTGTCAAAAAAAAAAATCAAAGAAAAATAAGAAATACTATTTATATCCACAAAATCGGAATGAACATGACAATTATAAAACCAATGGAACCCAGCCGGGCGTGGTGGCACATGCCTTTAATCCCAGCACTCGGGAGACAGAGGCAGGCGGATTTCTGAGTTCGAGGCCAGCCTGGTCTACAAAGTGAGTTCCAGGACAGCCAAGACTACACAGAGAAACCCTGTCTCAAAACAAACAAACAAACAAACAAAACAAACAATGGAACCTGATCATTCCTTCAGGGAAGAGGAGTTTTCACACAGAGAACACAGAATAAAAGAGGAACTTTGGACTCTTGTGTTAGTTTTCAGGTTCTATTACAAAATGTCCGATATAATTTAAAATAGGGAAAGGTTTCGAGATGTGGTGGTATTCACATTAACTCTGAAACAGGAAGCTGAGACAGAAGGAATTCCAGGCAAACTTGGACTGTCTGGTCAGGGTGTACATCATAGGATCCTGTCTCAAAAAAACCAAAAGCAGAGGAAGAAAGGGGGAGGGTTTAGTCCATGGATTGTTGTTCTGCTGTTTGGGGGCCTCTGGAGAAATAGCATCATGGAGGGAACATGTGATGACAGAGGAAACCGTTTACTGTGCTGCTGGAAAAGCAATTAAAGATGACAAGAAGCTGGAATCTCAATGTTCTCCTCGAGGGTATACACTGGTCAAAAGACCTTTCTTAGTTAGAGGGTCTGGGGAGCTGGCTCAGTGTGTGAGCGGACCTTCTGTGGAAGCAAGGGGACCTGAGTCGAAATCTCCAACAATCACATAAGAGAACAGCTAACGTCCACTCACAAGTGAGTACATACCAGGCATGTCCTCTTGGGTCTGGGTTACCTCACTCAGAATGATAGTTTCTAGCTCCATCCATTTGCCTACAAATTTCATGATGTCCTTGTTTTTAATAGCTGACAAGGGGGGGGGGGCTCTCCCTTCTCTGAGGTAAAAGGGGGAGAGGAGGAGGAGACTTTGGCTCCTGGCGGGTCACAAATGCTGCATAGGTCCAAAAGCTCTCTGGAGTAGAGAATGAAAGACACACAAAGGCTAATTTTGATATGCCTGGACTAGCTCAATGGCTGGGCACTTCTAAATCTCCCAGAGGCTAGCAAACACACATCTCCAGTATTCCTGAGTTAACTTTTAAAAAGATTATACTTCATCTCTGCTATCCCAGACCCAATAGGGGAAGTGGCTCTAGGAGGAATAGGCTCCGGGTTCTTACATGCTGGCGGGCCTTTAAATTTCACCTTTCTGCTTCACTGTCATGGAGATTTTCCATCTCTCCTCACCTCTCTCTGTATGGCTGTATGGCAATTTTTTATTATCAATCTAAGCCAGTTGGGAACAGAGACCCTCGGGTCTGGAACTGTGGCTTCTGTGAGCTGAAATAATACAAAGCATTAGAACTTGTTCCCAACGAGGGTGGGGTGGGGGTGGGGGCGGGGAAGAGAGCGAGAGAGAGAGAGAGAGAGAGAGAGAGAGAGAGAGAGAGAGAGAGATAATATTTCATTTAGAAAATGGTCTGTCAGTCACCTTTAATAGAAGCCCTGTTTCAGTTCACAACAGTCAGCAGTATTTGTTTGCGAGTTCCCTTATTGTTTCCGGCAGTGTAGGGAAACTGTTTCGTGGGCGGTCAAGACAGAAGTATCTGTGAGAGAAGGGTTCATGTACACTGACTCAGGCAGGCAGTGGGTGGGGAGGAAGAAAAGGCTGAACACAAAACAAGACAAGGAAAAATGCCTACTGCCTTACATTCATGCCTCCAACGTAAGACGCCAAACACGTACAGACGGTTGAGCGACACAGGGCCCAAGGAATGCGAGGACAGTCATCCCAGGTCACCACCTCAAGGCCATAGCTCAGTATACAACAGGGTTTCTCAACCCGTGGGTCGCGACCCCCAGCCTCAACTGACTTTTCTATAAGGGTTGTCCAAGACCATCAAAAAGAACAACAAAAACCCAACCCCTCCCCAAACCAAACCAACCAAACAAAAAACTCCACCCAGATATTTACATGACAATTCACAACAGTAGTGAAATTACAATTATGATGTAGCAACAAAACATAATTTTATGGTTGAAGGGTCACAGCATTAGGAAGGTTGAGAACCACTGATACACAAAGGGAACGCGAGGAGATTAGTCCCAGGAGGTTCTGGGTAATAATAGTAGCCTTTGTTGAGGCTTTCTGTTTTCCAAGACAGGAATTTCTCTCCGCGCTCTGGGCCAGTTCTCAAAGGAAAGAGAATTCCAGAGGACGGTGACTCAGTTTCTGGCAACAGGCTTTGCAGGAACAGGTAACAGCAGAGCCTCCTCCACACTGCCTCTGTGCGCCACCCTCTCGGGTTTCCAGAAGTCTCGCACATTCCGTGTCTCTGAGCTTCTGCCTGGTGATTGTACACTCAGCTAGCCCAACACAAACGGCCTGGTCATTATTTCCTCCCACCTAGGACGCCCCACCAAAGTCTGCATTGCAGCACCTTCCAGCATCTTTCCTTACTCGTCATCAGCAGCAGTCTGTCTCAGGAGCCAAACACTCCCCATGTGCGTCAGTATCTTCAGGAAATGACCCACTTAGTTCTAGAAGGACTGAACAGATTTTTGAAGCCTTTGGGGTTTGTTTGTTTGTTTTTGTTTTTTGTTGTTTTTTAGGTGAGGAAGCTCAGTGGGAGAGTGTTCACCTACTATTTATTTATTTATTTATTTATTTATTTATGGTTTTTCGAGACAGGGTTTCTCTGTATAGCCCAGGCTGGCCTGGAACTCAGAAATCTGCTTGCCTCTGCCTCCCAAGTGTTGGAATTAAAGGCTTGCGCCACCACTGCCCAGCTGATTTATTTATTTATTTATTTATTTATTTATTTATTTATTCACCTACCATTCATGAGGTCCTGGATTCATGCTCAGCACTGGCAAGAGAAAAAAAGATGGAGAAAGGGAACGAGAAAGAAAGGACAAAGCTAGCTTGAGCTGACCCCGTTCCTTGGGGTTTTTTTGAAACTGCCCTCTGTGTAGCCTTTGGCTGAGCTGATACTCCCTAAGTAGACTAGGTTGGCCTTGCCTCTGGAAGCTGGGATCCAGGGCAGGCACCATTGCGCCCCGCTTCCAATTCCTTGTTGTAGAGTTCACAGTTCACCAGTCAGAGATATAGGTATAGAACACAACGATCACCATCAAATACACTCTGGAACAGAGGTCATCAGACTTCAGACTTTTGCTTTCTCACCTCAGAGGTGAGACACATAAGTACGGCATCCCCAGGCATGACTGATCAGCAGCGTTTCAGACGTGAGCCTCTGCATCCCTGTATCCAGCCGGCAGAGGAAATAACAAACAAGTCGATTTTATTTTAAGTAGGATGTGATAAATAAAACAATGCTCAGAGCTTTAAAAACGAGGATTCGCTGAGCAAGAGGTCAGGGGACAGAATTTTAAAAACTGCACATCGGTCTGTGGTTTCCTCATTCTATCATGTGGGCTCCAGAGATGGAACTCTTTTTTTTTTTTTTTTTTTTTAATTCATTGTTTTTTTTTTTTTTTTTAAAGATTTATTTTATTTATTATATGTAAGTACACTGTAGCTGTCTTCAGACATTCCAGAAGAGGGCACCAGATCTCGTAACGGATGGTTGTGAGCCACCATGTGGATGCTGGGATTTGAACTTATCACCTTCGGAAGAGCAGTCGGGTGCTCTTACCTGCTGAGCCATCTCACCAGCCCCGAGATGGAACTCTTGAGTGGCAAGTTGAGAGAAAGATCCCTGCTACCTAGGCTCCTGTTTCCCTAACAGAGCCCAGCCCCAGGGTGCTGAGAAGTCAGACCCAATCAGCTAGTAGTCTCCGCAGGACTTAACCTAAAACTACCTACCTATCCCTCTGCAATGAAAAGACCTTTTTCTATCAGATTTCCCACTACATGTATACTGTGGCCCTAGTATACAAATCCGACATCCTCAGTCCCTCTTGCACACACTGGGAGATTTAGAAATGTCTGATTACCTGATAGGAGTGACAGGGATGGCCAGAATGGTCAGGGTCAGTTAACTCTGAGCTAACTTAAACTGTTCCTAAGTCAGTCATCCCAAGGTTCTCTGACTAACCTGACAAGGAGGCCCTTGTCCGCTCAGCTTTTGTTACTGAAGGGAGACCATTAGTTTTGAAGTTTTATGTGAAGAAGGATGTTAACATTGGTGGCAAAGCAAAATCGACAATTTAAAGAGAAAGTACAAAGAGCATCAAGAAGAAACCCTCCCCTGTGAGGGAGCATTCAAAACTCTCACACACGCAATTGACATCGGGTGTGGATGTTTGCATGTTTTTAAAGCTTATGAAGCCATTTGGTCTCATAACTTCCTTAAGGACAAAGAAGGATGACAGAGAAGGTATGACTAAGGTCACGTGACAGAAGGCTTTCTATAAAAGTGGGATTAGGTAAATTCCAACACTGTTTTTAAAAGGAGCAAAACAGGTTTACCTTGCCTCAAATGACCCCAAGTTACCTATTTATTGCTTTGGGGAGGCAGGGTGTGAAAGCAGCTAGCTGTGACAAGCAGGATTTTCACATGCTGTTTATTCATAAGCCAAAAGGCTGACTATGAAGCACAGATTAATAGATTTCCAGGAAAAATGATCTTTACAAAGGAAGCACATTTATTTGTTTAATGGCCATATCCACAAGAAAAAGAAAACTAAAATATTAACAATGATTATCCTTTTTATTTAATGACTTCATTTTTATTTCTAAATTTTGAGAATTACTTTTTAAAAAAGTTAACAGGTGTAAAATGTAGTGAGTCTAAATGTTCTACATGAAGGGGAAGCTACTCTCTACCAGTTCACCTAAATCCTTCTTGTATCTTAATGATAGCCAATGACTAGCCTAGATCTTTCACTCAGCATTTATGCATGTCTATACACACACACACACACACACACTCACATGTTCATATAGACACACACATATGTATATCATCCTTTAAGCCCACAACAGGATCATTCTCTGATAAATCAGGTTTTCTTCTTTCTCTATTTGGTGTTCTTTACATGTTGATAACAGCTGCATGATATTCATAATTAAGATGTAGCATAATTTATTAATTCTTCTTTTGACTGACATTTAAATTTTGTCCCCCTTTGTCTACTTGATTGCAAGTAGAAGGCATACAGAATAGCCAAATGCTCTAAATATTCTATATTTGAAAAACCAAAAAATATTTTTTAAGCATTAAAAAAAAAAAAAAAAAAACAAACCTCACTTACTTTGGACTGGAAATGAATGTTTCCAGATAGTTCTGTTAGATATTGCCAATTTTACTGCCACCACCATGATCCTTAGCAAGTGATTTGAAAAATGATATTGTAGCCGGGCGTGGTGGCGCACGCCTTTAATCCCAGCACTCGGGAGGCAGAGGCAGGCGAATTTCTGAGTTTGAGGCCAGCCTGGTCTACAAAGTGAGTTCCAGGACAGCCAGGGCTATACAGAGAAACCCTGTCTCGAAAAAAAAAAAAAAAAAAAAAAAAGAAAGAAAAAAGAAAAACGATATTGTAAAGAGAAACTGCCTCTAAAACCTGTTGCTAGGGAAATGGGATTTTCCGTTCCTACTTACGAGATAAAGAAAATCAGCTACAGAGGTAAACTTAACTACTAGAGCTCTCCTTAATACGGCTCTGTTCTTGCTATTTGCCGCATGGTAAGATGCTGTCTCTGCCAGCTGTACAGTGTGGATCCTCCTCTTCTGCAGGATCTCAGCACCATGATGCTGTGCCTAGGGGTATGCACCAAACAACCATAGAATAAACCCTGTAAAACCGTGAGTCAAAACAAGAACTTCAATACTTTAAAGTCATTTCTATCAAATACTTCGCTCAAAATTATGCAAAAAAACCCTAATACACTTTGTAATATGACTGTCTAGTTGGGTTTGAGACTATAACACACAAAGACACACAAATATTGGCTCTATCTAAGTCTCCAGTTGGCATTTGAAACAGGAGACAGCCTTTTTCCTGTCCAATTGCATTAAAATATTAGTGCGGCAGGAGGCCTGTGATTGGACAGGGAAAAGGAGGCATCGCTTAGAGGTGCAGAGACAGAGAGCCTCTTAGGAGAGAGGGAGAAGCCAAGATGGAATTGGAAGGACAGGAAGGAGATCCTGATCCCTCGTGGCTTTAAATAGCCACAGGTAGCTATGAATATCATATAGGGATAGAATAATTTGGATAACTTGTCTGATCTGGGTGGGCAGCTTGTATCATTATCAATTGGCTCTGAAATTATTGTGTGGGCATCTTATGAATTGAAAGTTTATTGATATACAAATCTGACTTGTTAATTATAAGCTTCTAGAGTTTTGTTTTACTGGGTTACTGGAAGGTGGGACCTCTGACCACAGGGGGATTATGGCTGAGAGGGTACAGTTATTTGTTGGACTGTCTCTTTTCAGATATTCCTGATACATCCACTCCAGTAGTGACCCGCCTGACAGGCTGGAAAGTCTGGGTGAGGTCCCGAGGCGAAAAGTTCACGGAAACTTAGTCTCCTGGAATCGTGGCATCCTGTATAACGAATGCTTCAATGTCCTTGCTTTAGTTGGTAAACAGATCTGTGTGCTTTCCCTTAATATTGTTTCATTATAAGTGCTTCTAAGGATTAAATTTTTGACATATAGCTAAGTTAGATTCTAGGCAGTCCTTGATCTGACTCTGGGCATAGCTAGCTGAGTTACACCCAGATACAAGTACCATTATCTAGGAATAAGGAAGTTTGTGGCCTGAGGAGGAACTAGACTAGATACTTAGAACTATAGCTAGCTGAGTTACACCCAGATACAAGTATTTACAATGGCTTAAGGGGAAGGTGGACTATGGCAAGGACATGAAGCCCTTGCTCCTGGCTTCTAAGTTTAAGCTGACCTTAGGTGGAGTTGTTTTTTGATCCCAGTTGTTAACCTTGAATCATATCCCAGTTATTTCCTGCCAGTCCTTCCCCACTTGCATTACTCTATTTTGTGTTAGAATCCAGTAACCTCTAGTAACCTCTTTGTATCTTGCTGGTGTGTCACCTAACTTCCCTATCTTCTTCTGTATAAAAAGTCTGATGTTCGATTTGACAAATTGCATTCAGATCCACACTCCTTTGTGTCACGTCTGTTTGTCACCTCACTTTCGCCAACTTCATGCCCATCTGTCTGAATCCCTGATCCCCACGGATTGAGGGGGTCTGACTAGGCTCGGTCCATGGCATATTCCCATGCTAGGTGACCTCTTAGGTGATATCTGTTAGAGTTCCTTGGCCCTGTTTAGAGCCCTCTTCCATTTTAGCTACATCTTCTCCATAGGACAGTGACATTCCCCCACTCGATGCTAGCACACCCAGGGGGAGGGTCAAACTCCATTACTCCAAAGAGAGACTTTCCAAGATGAGGGAGCCCTTTGGCACCGAATTCAGTTCCTAATCAAACACCCCGGTGGGTCTGAAGTTTGAGGAACAGGAACACAAGGATTACCAACCATGAGCTATTGCATCAGGAGGAGCCTCAGGAGTACCAAGGTCGATGTGCTGACCCACTCATTTTGCCATAGCTTTATTCATGTTTTTTGCGGTGCCTGACATCAAACCCAGGGCCCCAGGCATGCTCTAGCACCAAGCTCCATCCCAGCCCTCAATCCTACGGCTTTATACCCCTATCTAACCCAACCTTTACTCTCAAAACAAATCTAACAGCCTGCTTCATTATATCACTGCTTTCGTGTCTCAGGTGAATCCCCAAATCAACAGCTCCTGAATGGAATCCATTCCCACCCTTACCAGACAACTTCCAACCTGCTCTATCAGTCTTTTCTCTCCTGTAGGTTGTTGACTAACCTTCAAGCCAGTCGACAAAGCCACACCCGGAGTGTTCTCCTTTCTGCTCCTACTACATCTTTCGGATTCGTTGGTTTAGAAAGCTTCTCTAGGTTTTCATTTCAAATATATCAGTCCTGGGACCCTTATTTGAATTCTCTAGCATTTTGTCCTCACTGAGAAAACTTAATTGATCCATTATGAAAAACAAATTCATCCATTTGGTTTGGAGCTGAATTTGGTGCCAATAGGTTCATAAATTTTAGAGAATGTTAATATTCTCTGAATAAGCCGGGCATGGTGGCGCCCTTTGATCCCAGCACTTGGGAGGCAGAGGCAGGCGGATTTCTGAGTTCGAGGCCAGCCTGGTCTACAAAGTGAGTTCCAGGACAGCCGGGACTATACAGAGAAACCCTCGAAAAAACCAAAAAAACAAAAACAAAAAACAAACCCAAAAAACCAAAACCAAAACCAAAACAGAAAAAAATATTAATATTCTCTGAATAATAGTGTAACATTGTTTTTTATGTTATTTTAAATAGTTCCTGCTACTAAAATTTGGAGGGTAGCGATTTTGTTGTCTGGGCACCTTTGGTGATCCTGAGTCCAAGGGGCCACAACAAATGCAGCATGGCCAGGCACAGCTGCCCGCCCCGCCTTCCTTCTGCAACCAGGGCTACTTTCCCAGCAGAGACTACAACTCCCAGAGTGCCTCGCGGGCCTATAGCGCGCGCTGGACGGAGCTTTTAGGACCCAGATTGGAGCAAGATGGCGAGCGCGCGGTGAGTAGCCGTGGAGGTACCGCTGCCCTCTCCTTACAGGCCCAGAAGGCTTGTCCGTAGGCATTGAGGGCTTTTCTGTCAGTCGTTGGACGCAGGGCGAGGCTGCAGGTGTCCCCAGGCTCCATCGAGCAGAAGGGACGGCGTGTGGTTGTGCCCTTCCTGTAGCACACCTCGGCGTGCATGCGGGCGTCAGTCTGCACCAAGTTGACCTTGCGACTCCTGAGACTCCTCCTGATTCAAGTCTTTAAACTGGCTCATGGGCGGTAGTCCCTGTGTTCCTGTTCTTTAAACTTCAGACCCAGCAGGGTGTTTGATTTGGAACTGAATTCAGTGCCAAGGGGCTCATCCTGGAAAGTCTTTGGAGCAATAGTTTGACCCTCCCTTGGGTCTGCTAGCATCGAGCAGAGGAATGACCCCCACAAACGTTTTGATTTTGGACTTGTAATCAGAAGACGTGGGTTTTCTTTCCATGCATGCCACCAGTTAAACAGTGAACTTGACTTTTCTCAGCCTTCGTTCCCAATAAACTCTCTGAAAGAGCACAGAATATTAAGAAAGTGGGTTGCAAGGCATAAATAACCAGCTGAATGAACTGGCATCAGCGTGCAAATAAAGAGAACCCCTATCCTAATCCTTTCCCTGCCTGTAGAGGGTCATTCAGATCCATAGAGAATAGGGGGCACAGTAATTATATACCGTTTATTTACATCTCATGAAATTTGTGGTTGCTTCTCCAAGTTTACCACTGAAGAATTGGAAGGTCGTTTAGTTAATGACTTGCCTCAGATCTTCCAGTTTGTAAGTGAGCAACACCAAAGTCTTTGGAAGCAAGTCCTTTTACATTTTCATGGTTCGAAAATGTATCTTTTAATGTTATGTGACAGAAGATGAGATAGCGACATTGATGGGTTCCTCTTACTTTTTCATGGACCAAAGATAGGTCATGTTGAATATTTAATTTAATCAGAAACCTTATTACTGTAAGTGATAGGGTCCTATAGGTGGGACTTGGGAGCTAGTATGTAGCATTGGAGGGAGGGTTTGCAGCGTGTATTATGTGTGAGTGACTTTCTAATTGCGTATTTGCTAAGCACTCAATAAGTGAAGCAGACTGCATAGAGTCCTGAGAAAGTTGCACTTAAGAGAAATGATAGCGGACATAGTTGCTCGGTTTCTCGTATTTTGATCTCAGTGATTTTGTCCTGTTGTTAAATTGGAATGGCCAAGTTTAAAAGCTTTGTTTTCAAATGATTAGCACTAGCTAATGGTTCCTATCTTGATGTAGTGTTTAACTTTACTTTGTAGCTGATTTTCTTTCTCTCTTAAGCAGGAACGAAAATCTGTGTGCCTAGCGACAGGTTTCTCTTCACAATACCGTTTTTTTTTTTTCAAATCACTTGCTAAGGATCATGGCGGCGGCAGTAAAATGGGTGATATCAAACAGAACTATCTGGAAGCATTTATTTCCAATCCAAAGTAAGTGAGATTTTTTTTTTTTAATGCTTAAAAATGTTTTGTGGTTTTTCAAATATAGATATCTAAAGCATTTGGTTAATTCTGTATGCCTCCTATTACAAAAAGGGGACAACATTTAAATGCCGGTCAAAGAGGGGATTAATAAGTTATGCTACATTGTAACTATGAATATTATACAGCTGTTATCATTATGGAAAGATCACTAAATAGAGAAAGAAAAAAATCTGATTTATCAGAATGATCCTGTTGTGGGCTTAAAAGATGATGATGGTGGTGGTGGTGGTGGTGGTGGTGTGTGTGTGTGTGTGTATGTGAGTATATATATATATATATATATATATATATATATGCATAAATGCTGAGTGAAAGATCTAGGCTAGTCATTGGCTATCATTAAGATACAAGAAGGATTTAGGTGAACTGGTAGAGAGTAGCTTCCCCTTCATGTAGAACATTTAGACTCACTACATTTCACACCTGTTAACTTTTTAAAAAGACCTGGGCGTGGTGGCGCACGCCTTGAATCCCAGCACTCAGGAGGCAGAGGCAGGCGGATTTCTGAGCTTGAGGCCCAGCAACCACATGGTGGCTCATAACCACCCATAATGAGCTCTGATGCCCTCTTCTGGTGTGTCTGAAGTCAGCTACAGTGTACTTATATATAATAATAAATAAATCTTTGAGCCAGAGCAAGCAGGGACTGAGGGAGCAGAGCCGACCGGAGCGAATGGGGTTGACCGGAGCGAGCAGAAGTCCTAAAAATCCAATTCCCAACAATGACATGAAGGCTCACAACCATCTGTATGTGTGCTTACATACATAAAAATAAATAAATTATATATATATATATATATATATATATATATATATATATATATACATACATATATATGTATGCATGCATATATATAGATAGATAGATAGATAGATAGATAGATAGATAGATATAGATATAAATATAGATATATTACAAAACTAATGGTCTCCCTTCAGTAACAGAAGATGAGTGAACAAGGGACTCCTTGTCAGGTTAGTCAGAGAACCTTGGGATGACTGAATTGGGAACAGCTTAAGTTAGCTCAGAGTTAACTGACCCTGACCATTCTGGCCATCCCTGTCACTCCTCCTATCAGGTAGACATTTCCAAATCTCCCAGTGTGTGCAAGAGGGACTGAGGATGTCGGATTTGTATACTAGGGCCACAGTATACATGTAGTGGGAAATCTGATAGAAAAAGGTCTTTTCATTGCAGAGGGACAGGTAGGTAGTTTTAGGTTAAGTCCTGCGGAGACTACCAGCTGTCTTGGGTCTGACTCCTCGGCACCCTGGGGCTGGGCTCTGTTAGGGAAACAGGAGCCTAGGTAGCAGGGATCTTTCTCTCAACTTGCCACTCAAGAGTTCTATCTCTGGAGCCCACATGATAGAATGAGGGAACCAATTCCACAGACAGATGCGCAGTTTTTAAAATTCTGTCCCCTGATCCTTTGACTTTTAAAAGCATAGATAAAGAAAGCCGGGCATGGTGGTGCATGCTTTTAATCCCAGCACTCGGGAGGCAGAGGCAGGCGGATTTCTGAGTTCCAGGCCAGCCTGGTCTACAAAGTGAGTTCCAGGACAGCCAGGGCTATACAGAGAAACCCTGTCTCAAAAAAAAACAATAAATAAATAAATAAATAAATAAATAAATGAATAGGGCTGGTGAGATGGCTCAGCTGGTAAGAGCACCCGACTGCTCTTCCAAAGGTGATGAGTTCAAATCCCAGCAACCACATGGTGGCTTACTACCACCCGTAATGAGACCTGACGCCCTCCTCTGGTGCATCTGAAGTCAGCTACAGCATACTTATAATAATAATAATAATAATAATAATAATAATAATAATAATAATAATTATAAACGAATCCTTGGACCGGAGCGAGTGGGGCTGGCTGGAGCGAGCGGGCCGAATGGGGGCCGGCCGGAGCAAGCGGGGCTGAACGGGGGCAGCCGGAGCGAGCGGGGCCAGAGCGAGCAGGGTTGACTGGAATGAGGAAAGAAAAATAAAATCAAATAAAGCATAGATAATCAAAAGTTAAATGCGTAAGGCTCTTACTTAGTTTATGGCTACAATCATTAGTGCTCATGAATTAAAGGCTTACCTTTATGCTCAAGTGAACTAAACTGTTTTCCTCTGGGCTTTTCAGATGGAGCCTTGTCTAGTGCTTGTCACAGATCTACATACTCTTCTCTTCCGGATGACTACAATTGGTACGCATGAAAACTCCCTTAGCCCTGTTAGCTGGATCCAAAAGGGTTTTATGCTTGCTGGTCAGTTTATCCTGTCTTCAATTTTGTTTTTAAAGTTGTCTTATATATGTGGTATCTGGATTGCAACACAGTTTAGATAAAAAGGATTGTTCTTGTGTTGTAGGGGATGCTCACATCTGTTAGAATAGAAGTACATTTTTCTCTGGGCGTGGTGGTGCACGCCTTTAATCCCAGCACTTGGGAGGCAGAGGCAGGCAGATTTCTGAGTTCGAGGCCAGCCTGGTCTACAGAGTGAGTTCCAGGACAGCCAAGGCTGTACAGAGAAACCCTGTCTCGAAAAAAAAACATTAAAAAAAAAAAAAAAGAAAAAAAGAAGTGCATTTTTCTTTCTGAATCTGGTTTTAACTTTTTGCAAAAGTTAATTCATTTTTATAGTTTTATATAAAGTTTTAGGGCTTATATCTGTTTATCTGCCTTTTGTTTGAAACTGAATAATTCCAGATTACACTGTTGAATTCACACTTTGTGTTGGTATTTATTCAACTGAGTTACTGTTCAGAAAATACAATGTATTTTCTTAAATCATGTAGGCTTTGTTGCAAATTTTAGTAAGTAAAAAAAATAAACAGACCAAAAAAAAAGCCAAAAAACAAAAACCAGCCCATCTAGACTCAAACTCTCTACATAGCTGAATCTGGCCTTAGATTCTCGTTTTCTCCTCCCAGAGCTTATATATGTGCTACCATGCCCAACATTTTTTAATATTTTCTTTTAAATGTGTTTGTACTATGTGTATTCCTGAGGCCTAGGGAGGTCAGAAGAGGGTGTCAGGTCTCCTGGAACTAGTTACTGACTTCCTGTTAGCAGCCATGTGGGTCTTTTGCAAGAGCAACAAGCTCTCTCTCCAGCCCATACTTTGGTTTTTTTTTGACACTAGTTCTAATTGTACATTTCGTGATTACTAAGTTAAGTAGCTAGTGATGAAATTAGACTAGATTATATATTTTTCAACCTGAACACATCACTGTTTTATATTATGCAAAACTTCCTAAAGCCAGCTACAGTGGTTATCCTACCACGTGGGAAAGCTAAAGAGAGAGGATCATGGGTTCAGAGCCAGCCTGGACTGTCCAGCTGAGCTACTAGTGAGACCTTGTCTCAAAAAACAGTGGTGGTGGAGAGACGGATCAGAGCTCTAAAGTGTGTCCTGTTCTCGGTCTTGCCCAGCACCCCCGTGATGACTTACAACTCATTCACAACTCCAGTTCCAAGGACCGTCTTCTTATCGCTGAGGACACTGGGAACACCGTGAGGCACATACGTGCAGGCAAAACATCCATACACATAAAATGTTTAACTACTCATTCGGGCTGGATCTGGTGGAGGACTTACTTAATTCCCAGCACTGGGGAGGCAGATGCAGGTGAGGCCCTGTAAGGTCTAGGTTAGCCAGAGGTGCAAAGCGAGACCTTTGTGACAGAAACAAATAAATAAATAAATAAATAAATAAATAAATAGAAATTGATAATGGAAATGTTGTTACAGTTATGTTTAGAATTCAGTGGTAAAATCAGTAAAATCATTTAATGTGATGAAATACAATTTATGGTCTCATTACTATTTATTTTTTATGGTAGGTAAGCTGGCATATTCTGCTATGGTCATAGTTGTCACTTATGCTATAGATAAAAGGTTTTCCAATCAAGCAATACATGTTCCCTTTAGCAATTTGTGGTTACTCAATTTTACTATTTACATTTAAAGTAACTGTATACTTTTAACATACAAGTATATTCAAAATAGTTTCTCAGTCTGAAATTAGCAGTCTTCCATAAATACATTTTTTTATTACATGTCTTTATTTGGGTGTGAGCATGTGCGGGCTGTGGCATGCATGGAGAGGTTAGAGGACAACTCTCTTTTCACCGTGTGGGTCCTGGGGCTCAAACTCTGGGTGTTAGTCCTGGCAGCAAGCACCTTTACCCGCAGAGCCCTCTCACCAGCCCCTGTCAGTAGGTAAACCTTCAGTTCTGTTAGTGCATGAGTCTCTTTACCTAAAGCGTAAAATTGCTCAGAGCCTCTTTCAGATTAGACCCAGCTATCAGAATCGCCAGTTAACATTTCAGTTAGGCTAATAAGTTCAGTAATTCTTCAGTATTTTTCTTTATTGACCTTCTTTGTCTAGAATACTCTGTCTTAAGTTTGTCGTTGTTGAATTTTGTTTGTTTTTTTTCTGAGACAGGGTTTCTCTGTATAGCTCTCTGTGCTGGAACTCACTCTGTAGACCAGGCTGGTCTCACACTCAGAAACCTGTCTGCTTCTGCCTCTCAAGTGCTGGGACTAGAGGTGTGTGTGCCAATACAACCCAGCTTAAAGTAGCATCTTGAAATCCGGGGTTTAGGACTGATACCTTACCAAGCTTCCTCAGAATACTCCAGCCTATAGACTACCAATCCTCTGTTGTAATATGGAACGTCCAAGGTGGATTGACTTGTATGGCAGATGTATACATGGATGTATAGCTAGCAGATGTGTAGCTGTCCATGGCTTTATAGAAGTCATCCCAGAAACCCCTGGTTCGTCTCCTGATGGCATGTGCTGCTGTAGCCCTGTCCTTGGGGCTGCATTTGCTCCTGGGGCTTATGGTGACCTCAGCCACTTTAGCACACTGGTGCATGTGGGTGGAGCCTTTACCATTGCCAGGGTTTCATGGTTTTACCGCCCTTGCCCTTCTAGAGCAGTGACCAAGCCAGCTCAGTCAGTCAACAGGTTCTCCAGCGCAGGAGCGAGGATTACAAAGAAAGAAGACAATTAGACAACATTGTAGCGTGTCCCCAGCCAGTGCTGAGGCTGAGGCGGGTTTATTTTTTCCCAAACGGCTTTTATACCATTTTAATTCAGTGTGCGTAATAAGGTCAAGCAGCCCGATAAACACAAACAGTCAAGGAACAAGCAAGGCAGTCAGCAAAGTCCCGCCATCACACAGGCAGACATAGGTCACTGTCTCTAAGGGCTTGTCAGGATGGCCAAGATAGCTGAGCCTATTTCCCTGTCCTAGCCCAAATTCAGATTCTTGCCTGGAGCCTACTCTTTGGTCTAGCCTAAAATTAGATTCCTGCCTGAGCTTACTTCCCAGTCCTGGCCCAATGTCAGATTCTTGCCAATCAGCCCGCAGAGCTCTCCACATAGCAGCCAGAGGCTTAGCTTGCAGTGTAGCATGTGGGGTGATTTCTAATTAATTCCCTCATTAAGAGTAATTATTCGGGGCTGGAGAGATGGTCCAGCAGTTAAGAGTACTGACTGCTCTTCCAGAGGTCCTGAGTTCAATTCCCAGCAACCACATGGTGGCTCACAACCATCCGTAATGGAATCTGATGCCTTCTTCTGGTGTGTCTGAGGACAGCCACAGTGTACTCATACACATAAAATAAATCTTTTTTTTTTTCTTTTTTTTTTCTGTTTTGGTTTTTTAAGACAGGTTTCTCTGTGCAGTCCTGGCTGTCCTGGAACTCACTCTATAGCCCAGGCTGGCCTCAAACTCAGAAATCTGCCTGCCAAGTGCTGGGATCAAAACAAAAGTTATTCTGCTAGATATGATGGTGTGTGTCTGTTGGCCAGTCACTTTGGAGGCAGAGGCAGGGGAATTGGCATGCTTTGGAGGCCGGTGTGGGCTACATCGTGAGTTCTAGGACTAGCTGGGCTACAGAATGAGACCTTGTCTCAAAAAAACAGAACCAGGCCTAAAAGTAATCAAGCTGCCTTGAGTACGGTTTAAGTGTATTTCTAAAACATTCCCTTTCAGCAAGGTGGACCTCGCTTTGACAGCTGACGGCAGGACTATAGTGTGCTACCACCCTTCTGTGGACATCCCCTATGAACACACCAAAGTACGTACCAGAGGTCTGTTGGATAGCCTTCCTTTGCTTTGGGTCTTTTAGCTTTTCTAGTGAACTGTTTTGATTTTTAAGTTTTTTTCTTCTTTCCTAAAAAGTTTCTTAGTATACAAGGGAACTATTTAAGGGGAGTTAGGACATCATTTTTCTGCCCTAAGACATTGTGGCAGAGATCTGTAATCCAGACCACCAGGCTTGAAGCAGAAGGATTTCAAATTCATCTTAGCATACCTTGTGTAAAATTTAAAATTTTGTAAAGTTTTGTGAATCTAGGAGATTGGTAGAACACTCATCAGGTATTTCTGAGGCTTTGGGTTGAATCCCCAGTATCACACTCATGCACGAAATAAACCTGTAAAGTATATTATATGTCCCATGCTACCATATATCATGAAAGACTTGTATTCTAGAGTACCGTCTTACAGCTTTTGTGCTGTTGATTTTGATAATCTTTTCAACTTTTTTTTTTCTCTGTGTATCCCTGGCTGTCCTGGAACTCACTTTGTAGACCAGGCTGGCCTCGAACTCAGAAATCCGCCTGCCTCTGCCTCCCCAGTGCTGGGATTAAAGGCGTGCGCCACCATGCCTGGCTCTTTTCAACTTTTACGAGTCCGTTCATTTGTGTGCGTGTGTGTGTGTGTGTGTGTGTGTGTGTGTGCGCGCGCGCGCGCGGGTCCCAGGAATTGAGTCAAGTCCTCAGGCCTGGGCCAACTGTGCTTTCCTGCTAGACCATTGCAAAGACCCAAATACTGGCCCCATAGGCTCATATATTTGAATATTCTGCCATTAGGGGGTGGCGCTACTTGAGAGGGGTTGGGAGTGTGGCCTTGTTGGAGGAAGTCACAGGGACCTTTGAGCTTTCCAAAGCCCAAGCCAGGTCCAGTGTCTTTCTCTTTGTTGCCTTTAGGTCTGGATGTAGAACTCTCAGCTCTTTCTCCAGCTACTGCCTGCAGGCTGCTATCTTTCCTGCCATGATGCTCATAGACTAAACCCCTGAAAGTGTAAGCCAGCTCCAATTAAATGTTTTCCTTTGTAAGAGCTGCTGTGTCATGGGGTCTCTTCACAGCAATGGAACAGTGACTAAGATACACGGCCTGAGTGTGGAGGCCAGAGGATAACTTTGTAGACACAGTTCTCTCTTTCTATCTTCATGTGGGTACCAGGGATCAAACTCAAGCCGGCAGGCTTTTTCAGCAAGCACTTTTATCTGCCGTCATCTTGCTGGCCCCAAACACCTTTTTTTTAAAGATTTACTTATTTTTATTTCTATGAGTACACTGTTGCTGTCTTCAGACACACCAGAAGAGGGCATCAGATCCCATTACATATGGTTGTGAGCCACCATGTGGTTGCTGGGAATTGAACTCAGGACCTCTGGAAGAGCAATCAGTGTTCTTAACCACTGAGCCATCTCTGCAGTCCCAAACACCTTCTTTTTAATATTTACAAACTTTTTTTTTTTAAAAGTGGGAAGTCTAGCCATGCTATGGTGGCATACATCTTTAATACTATCTATTATTCAGGCAGCAGAGGCTGGTGGATCTCTGTGAGCTTAAGACCAACCTAGTCTACAGAACATGTTAGAGAACAGCCAGGGCTACACAGAGAAACCCTGTCTTGAAAACCAACAAACTGTTGGTAAGGCTGTATCCCAGGCTGTGTCTCTTTATGTTATCCAGGCTATTGTAGAACTCATTCTGTAACTGAGTGTCCTCAAATTAATGCCAGTCCTCTGTCTCAGCCTCCCTGGAGTTGTGATCACAGGCGAGTGCCAACATGCCTGCCTTGAAACGTTTGACCGTTAGTAACAAATATCAAAACCTAAAAAACTCATATTTCAGGTCCTGTCAGACAAGTAGCAGCAGGGGGTAGATACAGTGTATGTACACGAACCACACAGAGGAAATGAACGCTACTATACTCAGTATGATGGAACAAGGGGACCTTTCTGAAGGCCAGCTGAAGAGGGTTACAGGAGCTTGCCACACCAATTCTCCTCACAGGAATCAGTAGGCAGCTCTAGCTGGAGGCCAACCAGGCTGTTGCTGGGCAGCGTGTAATTTTGGTGTGTGTTTGCAGTGGACTTCGTGGAGGGATGTGGTTTCCAGTGAGTCTCTGTTAGTTCTTGCTATCAGATATATGTATGTGAGAGCTTCTCAGAATCCCCAGATTGTTACACATACACTTTTGTTTTGCTACATTTTGATTCTGACAGCTTTTTACAGTATAATGCTGTTTGTTAGACCCTTGCAAGGGATAGTCGTTTGTAATGACTAATATTCAGCTGTATATAAGAGTCGGTCTTCAAGATTTTTAATTGTCAGCTGGGCGTGGTGGCACACACGCCTTTAGTCCCAGCACTGGGGAGGCAGAGGCAGGCGGATTTCTGAGTTTGAGGCCAGCCTGGTCTACAAAGTGAGTTCCAGGACAGCCAGGGCTACACAGAGAAACCCTGTCTCGAAAAACCAAAAAAAAAAAAAAAATAATAAATAAATAAATTAAAAAAAAATTCAATTGTCTAAGGAGTACTTCTTTAAAATGTACTTGTAGCACTTGTACCCTGCAGGGGACCTTAAGGGACTTGTCAATAACTACCATCTATTGGAGTCTTTAAGAATTGGAGCCGGGCGTGGTGGCACAGGCCTTTAATCCCAGCACTCGGGAGGCAGAGGCAGGCAGATTTCTGAGTTCGAGGCCAGCCTGGTCTACAAAGTGAGTTCCAGGACAGCCAAGGCTACACAGAGAAACCCTGTCTCCAAAGACAAAAAAAAAAAAAAAAAAAAAAAGAATTGGAGGAGTATCAGGCACACTACATTACCGTCCACTTGGTCTGCATCAACCCTTATGAGATACCTGTTTCCAGATATCTCCTGATTCCAGAGAAGGAAGTAAGGGTTTAGCTGTATGACCAGAGACCAAGACAGCTTTATAAAAGAAATCATTTCGTTGGGGGCTTGCTTACAGCTTCATAGTTAGTCCATCATGGCAGGGAGCATGGCAGAAATAGTCAGACCTGATACTGGAGCAGTAGCTAAGAATTTATAGCCAATCTACAAGCGGAAAGGGAGACTGGGTCTGGCATGGGCTTTTGAAACCTCAAAGCCCACCTCCAGTGACACACCTCCTAATCCTTCCCAGACAGTTGAACCAACCCTTCAAGCATACGAGCCAATGGTGGCCATTCTTACTCAACCCCCACAGAGGTCTGTTATATATTTTTCATTGTTCTTTCCTTAATAATATGTAAGGTAAACTGCCACACTGCAGGTTAAAAAAAATCAAATGGGCCCCAGTATATAGGAGAAATAGGAACAAAAATAACAAGTACCTTATCAATGAGGTAAAATAATTGAGTAAGAACTTTTATTATCAGAAAGCAAACCTAATGCCAGGTAGTGGTGGCACATGTCTTTCATCCCAGCACTTGGGAGGCAGAGGCAGGCAGATTTCTGAGTTCGAGGCCAGCCTGGTCTACAAAGTGAGTAACAGGACAGCCAGGGCTATACAGAGAAACCCTGTCTCGAACTCCCCCCCCCCCAAAAAAAAAAAAAAAGAAAGAAAAAGAAAGAAAAGAAAAAAGAAGGAAAAAAAAGCTGGTCAGTCCCCAGCTGACGTTGTTGGTAATTTGCTTATTTTATAGCCCATCCCTCAACCAGATCTTCTGCATAACAATGAGGAAACCCATGAGCAGATCCTGAAAGCCAAGTTGGAAGTGAGAAATCGCAAACAGCTGGAGCAAGGGCCCATGATAGAGCAGCTGAGCAAGGTGTTCTACACCACAAAGCATCGCTGGTACCCGCATGGACAGTAAGTTCACGCCCGCCCTCCCTCCCTCCCTCCCTTCCTTCCTCCCTCCCTTCCTCCCTCCCTTCCTCCCTCGGCTCCCACCGCGCATGCTCAGCTCCGCCTTTGCCTCAACAGCTTCTGCAGTGGTGCTGTGTGGGATCATTGACCAAGTATGCCATGGTGTATTTCTCAGTCCGCGTATCCTGGAGTTCAAACTAAATAGCACTTTATTGATGCAA
>CACVCL010028845.1:72500-88460 GCA_902729485.2 Mus minutoides | reverse complement strand
TATGGATGTTAGCTTGGACTCTAGATTTGTGTCACTCATTTGAAATACCCATGGAGATTAGGAAAGGAGTAAGAGGCCATTGGGAGTGTGCTTTTAAGAGAGGGGACACAGAATAGAGAAATATAAAGGAGGAAGAGAGAATGAGGGAACAGGAAGGATTAAAGGAAGTAGGAGATGGGAGAGCAGGGTAGATGAGGGATTACAGGGAAGAATAACTAACGCTTTTGAAAAAAGCATTCTTACTATTGTAGAGGCTTCATAAAATATACATATAGACATATAAAATAGTTTATTATAGAATTGCCCCAAGATGGGATAATACTCCAACAAGATACCACATGCTAGCAAATAACAACCCAGGTACCAGAATGGGTTACCTCTCTTTGAATCATTGGCCAGTGAGGTTCCATAAGCCATCAAATATTATAGGTGATTTCCACTGTTCTTTGTTACCCTCTAGAATCTGGCCAGCTTTCATGGTGCTGGAAGGTGTTATGCATGCTACTGGAAGAGAAAAGTAACCATCAGTTCCACCCAGCTGCAAACCCTATGAGCTAAAATTATAACTGACACGGCAGGATATGTCCACTAGGGCAATAATGGCACAAATGTCATGGGAGGAACCAACCACTTTCTGATTGACCCAAAGTCCACTCCATGAGATGGAACCTGCTTATGGAACTGTAATGGGGCCAAGAAACTGTGGATAGATAGTTAGGGAGAGGCCCCAGGGGATAACCTAACACTGCTAAATAGACATAGCATTAAAACAACTCCTAGTGACCTATTGCTACATCCATAGATCCTATCAGCCCTCATCAGAGAAACTTTTTTTTCTAGGTTTTAGAACTAATGGGCAATTAACAGAGACCCTCAACTGGTCAACATATAGAGAACAAGAGACTGTAGAGCAATTATCCCTAAATGGGACATACATAACATACTCCTCACTTCAAGGCTCAGGATCTTTTCTAGACAGAGGCGGGAAGACTGTAAGAGAGGTGCTTGATAGCATCAAGGAAATAGTCTCTTCCAGACACAACAGGGCAGTTGTGCTCACGTACTCATGATACTTGTGACTCTGCATAAGACTGTATGCAAAAGTCAGCCAAAATTCCAGTGTGGACAGACAGGGCTGGGGACAAAGTCCCACCACTAAATAAGGTGCCAGTGGTATGTGAAAGCTACTAGGAGAGGGAAAATAAATTCTGTTTTTTTATTTGTGTCTTTTTTCTTTTGGAAAAAGCCCTGTCTGACCTGGAATTTACAATACATAGAAGACAGGACTGGCCTTGAATTCCCTGAGATCTACCTACCTCTGCTTCCCCAGTTTGGGGATTAAAGGCATACACCACCATACCCAGGCTGAGAGCCAGTTTTCTCCCAAGAGCAGTGGGTAACACAAGTCGGATTCTACAGGTTTGAAGAAGAAAACAGGAAGTGTGGGTGGATCTGGAAGGAATTGAGAACAGTGAATATGATCAAAATTCATTATATGAAATGCTCAAATATTTAATAAAAATATTATCTTTTAAAAGATCTCTTGAAGAGGGACTGGAATGATAGCTTGGCAGTTAAAAACACCTTCTATGCTTGCAGAGGGCCCAAGTTTATCTTCCAGCACCCACATTGGGCAGTTCACAACCCCCTGCAACTCCAGGTCCAAGGGATTCAATGTCCTTATCTTTCCTGAACTCATGTGAGCACACCCACACACATAGACATTGTTAAAAATAAAAAGAAATATTTTTAAAGAGATGTATTAGAGAACTAGAGTGCTTGCATAGTATGCCCAAGGTCATATCCTAGGTTCAGTTCCTAGCAGAACACACATACACACACACACACACACACACACACACACACACACACACGGGAAGACTCTATGATGCTCCAATTTAAAATAAAGCACTTAATATCACCAGGTGTGGTGATATATATCTTCAATCCCAATACCCAGGAGACAGACACAGGTAGATTACTGTGAGTTCAGGGCCAGCCTAGTCTACGTAGTGAGTTTTAGGCCAGCTAGAGCTACATAGTAAGACACTATCAAAAGAGAAAAAATAATTAATATCAAATCCTAACTAAAAATTTCTTCAGATTTATGGTATATGTCTTTTTACAGAAATGCACTTTAGATATCTAAAGTTAAAGCACATACTAAAAATAATGTCTTAGAAAACCAGTAATGCTAGGAAGAGGTCCTGTGTAATTTAATTTTATAGATAGAATATATTTTAATTAACATAATGATTATATCAATGATTGCTTCACCTTAAGAAATTTAAATATTTTCCCAGAAATCCAATCACAGTAAAAAGTATGAAATAAAATTTCAGGTCAGTGTCTATAATTTAGATAATTTAGAATTTAAGTGATTGTAAAAGTAAGATCAGTTAATAGCTGTCTTATTTTGATTTTGTAGCTTCTTATAGAACATATATAAGGAGTCCCCTCTCTGAGATTACATACACTAAGGTAGATCAGTAATATTTGCTGTTTTACTGCAGGAACCCTACAGAATAGCAAGATAAGATTTTAACATAAGCATCTTCAACTACTGCTGATTTCCTAATCATACATTTAACATGATCTGACTAGTCAATATCAAGTATATCTGTTCATGCAATTGAGGCATGCTTTTTTCCCTGGTCCTTTGAGACAGGATTTCTCTATGTTAATCTTAGTTGTCCTAGAACTCACTCTGTAGACCAGGCTGGCCTTGAACTCACACAGATCCACCTGCCTCTGTCTCCCAAGTGCTAGGATTACAGGTGTGTACTACCATTTTTGGCTGAGGAATGCATTTTCTAAAAATAAGTTTGATTAATTTTTCTAAAGTTGTACATAATTTGAGCTAAGTGCTTCAAATGCAGAGAGAAAGGAAGTCTATTAAGTTCAGGTTATCATAGGCCAGAGTGAAAACCTGTCTCCGTGGGATGGGTGGATTATATATATATATACCTTACTATACCAAGATTGTGACAGTTGGAATGAAATGTCCCTCATAGTCTCGGGCATTTGAATACTCCATCCCAGTTGGTGATTCTGTTTGGGCTAAGGTTAGAAGGTGTAGCCTTGCTGGAGGAAGCAGGTCACTAGGTGTGGCCTTTGAGGTTTCTAAAGCTACACAAGATTTTAAAGCCACATGCTGGTCCTAGTTTGATTTCTCGGCTTCCTGACTGTGGTTTAAGATGTGAGCTTTCAGCTTGCTGGTCCAGATGTCCTGCCTGCCTATTGCCATGTTTCTATGTAGTGCATGTAGTGGAGATATATATATGTGTGTGTGTGTGTGTGTGTGTGTGTGTGTGTGTGTGTGTGTGTGTGTTGTGTATGTATATATATGTGTGTGTATATATATATATACATATATATGTATATATGTGTGTACATATATATATACATATATATGTATATATGTGTGTACATATATATACATATATATGTATATGTGTGTGTATATATATATGCATATATATATATATATATATATATATATATATATATATATATATATATATAACTCAGATCAGTGTGCCATATACAAAGGTTATTTGGCCAGTAATAGAAACACACAACCCCCCTCACTTCAAACATTTCTCCACACTGAACTGTAAAACTGCCTAAGTGCTAAGTCCTGTGAGCTTGTAGGGGTGAGAAGCCATGTTCCCTGTTCTCAGACCGTGTATGGTCCTAGTGGAGGATTTCACAGCATGCATTCAACACACGCAGGTATGAATGGAGGATTGAGTGTCGTGAAATGTATTTCCATTCCTGAGACAAAAGTCAGCCAGCCGTCTTCTCTTGTCTTAACAGTAGGCTCCACCCAGTCCTCCTAAGATGTTTATAGTTTAGAGGTGAGTATTTGAAGCCCAAGTCTGGCTGTTGCCAGGCTGTAAGAGAGTGAGTGTTGTTTGGTTTGAGTGGAAAAGTGTGCTTGTTCTATGTATGTACACACACGTGAAAGTTGTCTGTGAGTATGTTTAGGGGTGTACCAGCCCCCATCGAAGCTGGGATTCAAGATGTCTAATTCTGTGAAAATCCTCAACACCTATGCCCGTACCTTCTTTACAGGATCAGCATCAAACTTCAGCTTTTTCCAATGGATGAAGTCCTGCTTGGTCCCCTCCTGCAGGTCTGTGCTCACTGGGGCTGGTACAAGGAGGGATGAGTGTCCCAGAGGCTGGGGAGGTACGGAGTGGTCTTGCTCCTGGCTGTGTGTGGGCCTGGACTGCAGTGTGGGACCTGACAATGGGGAAGCTCCAGGAGGTTGGCATTTGCACTTCACTGTCCCCTGCACTCAGAGCACGGCACTTACTCCACACCGCCTCATCACACACAGTACCCCGGTCATGTCCATCACTCTCACCTATACTCAGTACCAGGCACTTGGCCCTCTCCCTCCACCTCACTTCTTTGCCAGCTTCAGTTCATCAGAGCCTCCTATAGGCTCATGTCCTCATTCCTCATGAGCCAAGCCTTCACCTAGGATCTGATTACGGAGTGACAGGTCACCCGAGTTGATCTCAGTGAGTTGACAGTCAAAGACTACATTCCCACATTCCCGGTACTTAATCACGCCCAAGATCAAAGCCCAAGGGAGTGTGAAACTGAATCTCCGACTTCTCATCTCAGGCCAAAGGTAGTTGGTGCCACTACACTGGTGACGGACACTCTAGACAAGTGTGACCACAAATGAAAGGCCATGGGGGGCTGCTGTGTGACTGCCATGCTCACGCATACATGAAGTCAACGTTCCCTGTGGCCTCTTCCCTTTGACTCCTTCCCACTCTCGTTGGAAGCCATGACTTCCATATCCTTTAAGGCCTCAGGGTTCTGGGGACTTCTGCCGTCTGTCCCCTTTCAACAGCAGCATGAAGCCAAAGCTGTGCGCCAGGGTTTATTGGGTTGCATTTTGATGGTTTGATTTTAAAACTCTAGATGTCTAGTTTATGCTTGCCAATTCATATACCTTCCGCACCCAGACATTGCTAATGAAGTTTAGGATTCGTTTCCACTGATCCCAGATGTAAGTTTAGAATTCTTTTGCTCTTTGTGTCTCCTCCCTCTAAGGTTTTTTTTTTAATTGTGATAAGACACACATAACATAATCTTAATTATCTGTAAGTGTATATTCATGGTATTAAATAAAATCATATTGTCATATAGCCTTCATCACTCATCTCCAGAACTGAAACTCCATGTTCATTGAACTGTAGCTCTGCATTCCCTTGCATGCTTTGGTTTTTAAATTTTGTGTATCAGGGAGTGAAGTATATGCACATGAGTGTAGGTGCCCTAGGCCAGAGTTGTTAGATCTCTCTGGAGCTGGAGTTACAGGCAGTTGTAAGCTGTCCAACTTGGATGCCGGGTAGAGAACTCAGGTCCTCCACCAGAGCAGTACTTTCTCTTCACCTCTGAGCCTGTCTCCGGCCCATACCCCAGCCTCCCTTTTGAGATAGCTCTTTGCGAATAGTGGCAATCTGTTCAAGTTGGCACAAGAAGTGAGATTTTGGTGCTGGAGCTTGGGGTGACAAAGAAAAGGGTATAGACGTATGGAAACAAAGCAAGGGGCAGAGAGAGCTGAGGGGCCAGAAATGGAGGAGGGGAATAGTCTAAAAATGCTTTCAACTGCATTCTGTGTCCTTGGAGCTGCGGTAAATATGGGATAACCTCTGCCTCCCATCTTGTCTGAGGCATGAGGCTGGGTGGCTCAGGTCACAGAATATCTACATAGATTTTTTCCCCCCCTCCACAACCTAGGACTAATGGAAAGTAGATTACGTGGAATTAGGTTTGGCACAGAAGCTGCCTACAAAAGTCTGAGCTTCAAATGTGTGGGTGGGGATTATCTGGCATAATCTGATTGATGAGAATAAATTTAGTCATTTCTGCCTTGAAAGCCTAAAAAAATGGACTTGGGGTTCAGCGTGGTTCCTTCAGCTGTACTCTGGTTTCCTGGAATGTCACCTCCAAGGTCACTGAGGTCATTGTTTTGGAGAGTGTTCCTAGGAAAAGGCAGCCCTTCGATTGGACAGAAGCTAGTCCACACAACCCCTTGCTCAATGCGTGGCTCTGGACTAGTGAAGTGGCTGGTGGAGCCTTGGCCAAGTCAGCATCAAATTTGCTGGCCACATCATGGCTCCTGGGTGTGTTTTGTGATGATTTAGATGAGGGAAGGGCCAAGGAGTAACTTAAAAATAGAAGCTGGTGGCTGTGCTTTCTGCTCTGTAATTTTGACTTTTTTTAAGAATGTCCTCCAGACTGAGGGAGAGTCACAGTGTAGTGTGTTTGGGTTGAAAGATGTGGCTATGTTCTGTTCTCTATTATACCTGTACGTCAAGTGACTCTGTGAGGTTAACCTGGAGCCCTAGCAACTGTCCAGAGGAGGGTTCTGCAGCAGTTCTAGGAAGCTGATTTCCCTAAATACAGAAGAATGTGTGGGTTTTCCTGGGGTTTGTTTTCTTGTTTGTTTGTTTTTGATTGTTTTGTCTTTTTGGCCACCTCTCTTTTGCAGGTCCTACCCTCATAAAGGCAAATTCAGTTTTCAGGAACTCTTAACCTGACTAGTTTAGATTCATGCGACCTGATACTTGCCAGGGTCGGCTGAAGCTGCTGCTGCTTCAGTCCAGCAGACTTAAGGCCTCAGGCCTCTCTCTTCTTACATCACTCTTTATATCTTGCTTTACATTCCTAATTTTTGAGCACTTGAACATTAATCTAAGTAAAATAGCTGATTCTTTTGGGAGGAAGATGTTCGGCGGAAATCTGTGCCTCTGAGGGAGTTCAAGGACCTAACAGGGTGTGGACCGGCCATGGAGGGGCAGGACAACAGAGGACTGTGGAGACAGGCCTTCTGAGGCCATGAACTGTTGAGGGACAGAGCTAAGAACAGCTCTGCCTTCTTCAAACTCTGATACCTTCCTCTGGCAGAGCATCGACCATGATCTCCACTAGTGTATCCACCCGAATGTACTACAGACTGTACCAGCAGACTCTAAATCTGGGCTTCTCTTGGTCTTCACTACTTTGGAACCCAAAGCACGGGCATTTTACCTCTTTGCTGCTTGATGAGTAACCTTGGTGACCTAGAAAGGACTGCACACTCAACTTCCTTCTTTTCTTTTCTTTTCTTTTCTTTTCTTTTCTTTTCTTTTCTTTTCTTTTCTTGGAATATCTTTTATTTATTTATCTCTTGATATTTTCACAAACGTAAGCAATGCATCTCAGTCATGTATACCATGTCCCCCAGGCACCTGCAACACCCCCCCAACCCCGCCGCTTCCATTTCATGTCTTCTTTCTGTGTAATGACACTGAGTCCAGTTAGCGCTGCCTGTTGGAATCTTGATTGTTCCTGCTGACTTGATTGTGTGTGAACAATCATATGTGTGATGAGCCCATGAACCACGAGCTTCACTTCCGTAAGTTCCCTCAGCCTTGGTGACAGGGATGGCTGTGGATGTCTCGTGTGGGGCTGAATGCTCAATAGACACTTATTCTCAGCGCTCTGACCAGTTTTGTCTCTCTATTAACTGCTGCCCACTACAGAGAGAAGCTTCTCTGGCTAAGGTTGAGGGCAGCGCTAATCTGTGTGTATAAGCAATAATCCTTTAGAAGGCAGTTTGACAACATGTTCTTTAGCAAAACAACAGTAGTGAGTCCCTCACCAGGCCCATAACCTCCTAAGTCATTACTTTTGATCAGGATTATGGATTAGGATTGTGGAGCAGGCCTGAAATCCAATCCAAAAACAGTTGTTACCCCCATAACCTTTCCTGCTACTATTGCAACCACAGGCATATTTTGCCTAGAGGGGTGGTTTTGTAGTATGTGGGGTTGGTGTAGGGACACCTCAACTTTCTTTCTAATGAATCCAAGTAGTTTCTCTTTCCATTCCTCTCCAGTCTGTAACTTAGTCCTGCCACTATCTCATTCGATAAGAACAAAGAAAAGTTACAGTACTCTCATAAAACTGTCTTTAGGGTGGGCATCCCTTATTAGAAGGTATAGTTTTATAGTGTTTCATTTAAAAATGGTCAATATTATCGTCTTCACTTGATATTGTATCTCCTACTTTGAGTTCAGAGGCTGTTGTAGTTCCCAACAATGATATTTTAAATATTTAAAGACATGCTTAAATGTTAGTACAGCTGGCTTTTGTACAGTATCTCCATCGGGGTGGACTGGCTTCCACAATTCATCTCCACCTCTTCTTCCCTTCTCCCCATCCTATGTCTCCCCCGAAGGAGTCTGAGGTCTGCCCGGGAGCAAATCATCTTGGCACCATCCCCAGCCAAGGTTGACATGGCAATGACTCAGCTTACCCAGGACAATGTGGACTTCGCCACCCGAGATCGTTACCACCACTCCTCCTTCCTGAGCCGGGAGCAGCTGATGCCTCCCTACTAGGACCTCACTGCCTCCCCACCCCCGCCGCCCTTTCTAGAAGCCACTGTAGAGATGGAGGACCCAAGCCTCAGAACCTTTGGAAGTTGCTTCTACCAATAAGAAACCCCAAGACTGGTCTTCCCACCACAGCCTTGGACACCGGAAATCCCATTCTGGTCTGAAGTGGCATGTCTAGCCAGACACTAGGTATGGCCATGGCTTCCACGTGTGCCCAACCTGAAGAGCCCACAAGTACCAGGATGATCAGGTGACACCAAGACAACCAAATGTGGATAATCAAAACAAGATTTCTGATTTTAAGGGGCCACAATAAACACTTCTTTTTAATTTTGTTGTTTTATTTTTACTATTATTTTTAAAGAATTATTTATGCATCGCCAGAAGAGGGCATCAGATCCCATTACAGATGGTTGTGAGCCACCATGTGGTTGCTGGGAATTAAACTCAGGATCTCTGGAAGAGCAGTCAGTGCTCCCAACTGCTGAGCCATCTTTCCAGCCCCCTCCCCTGTTTTATTTATTTTGTAATGTATACTACACTCACATGGGTCCAAGCCACAGAGTATATAAACCTCCTTCTCTTCCCTGTTTCTTATTCGTTTGGTGCCCATCCCCCATTACAGGAGTAACCACTTCTCACAATAAAGCAGCCACCTCTTTACAGACCCCTCCCATCTACAAATGCTGCTCTGTTTACACACGCTCTGCATCCGGCTCTCCTCCTTTAATCTGCCATGGAAGCATTTCCATGATGATGCTTACACAGTTTCCTCCTTACATCTCGATGTCTGAAATGTGCCTTAATTTTTATACTCAGCCTCACGAGGACGGCATTTAGCTTCGTTCTGATATTTTGCTATTACAGCCGCTTCTGCAACGAGCCACTGTGTTTGTGTGCACAGTCGTGAAGGATACCTGCAGATAAATTCTCAGAAGGAGAATTGCAGGGTGACTGGGGATGTGCATTTGTAAGCTGTTACTGTTTGGAGAAATGCTTTTTAGTTAAAAAGTCCAATATCATGACCAGGCTTGGTAGTCACCTGGAATCCCTGGACTTGAGAGATGGAGACAGGAAGACCAAAGTTTGAAGCCAATCTGGGCTGTACAGTAAGACTCTATATCATGGGGAAGGGGGAGAAATTGCTATGACTTGCCTAACAGTGTATCAAAAATATGTGTAGACTGACTCCCTGACACCTTGGCAGCTGTTCTGTGCCATGGATAGCCTGAGGTAACAGGTCTGTTGGTTCTTCTGTGGGCTAGCCCTGGCACTTATTGCAAGCATCCAGCAGTGGGGGCCAGGCCTCCTCATAAGCTCAGCTCCTAACCCAGGCTCCAGTTCCACTCCTGAGCATGGAGGGATAGACTACTGGCTCACTTTGGACTCCTCCATATGTTCTCCTGAGATGCTGTGTTAACCACTTCTGCCACACATGTTCTAAGTGACCCATCCAAGTTTTACAAGAGTCATGGGCTCCACATCTTTAACAACGCCATACACAAGTCAGTGCTGGGCATGCTGTGGACACATTTTATAAAACACCCGTGTGTTGGAGAGACAGTTTAGAGGAGGCGAGGGCTGGGAAGAGCATAAGGGATCAGCTAGGTCTTATAACCTTCTCTTCTGGAAAACTCGTGATGGCTGGAAACAACCTAGCTCTACTTAAGGAGTAAACGTCTGAGCACTTTTAGATTACATACATTTAAAGGATGCAGACACTGGGTCGGAAGCAACACCACAAAAGGAGCCAGCGTGATGGCCCATTTCGGGCATGTGCCACCGAGCCTGACCACTTGAGTTCTAGCCCCAGAAGCCACATGGTAGAAGGAGAGAACCAACTCCTACAAGCTGTCCTCTGACCTCCACAGGTTTCAACACACACACGCACACACACACACACACACACACACACACAAACCTATTAGAAGGAAACATCATAAAAACACAGTCTGAGGGGTTGGAGAAATGGCTTAGTGGTTAAGAACACTCACTACTCTTGCCGAGGACCCAGGTTCAATTTCCAACACTCACATCAGACGGCTCACCATCACCTGGAACTCAAGTTCCAAGGGATCTGATACCCTTTATCCTCCATGGACACTTGCATGCGTGTAGTGCAGGTAGCCTCATTCAGGCACACACACACACACACACACACACACACATGTAAAATTTTGTAAGTATTTTTTAAAGGACACAGTTTGGAGGGATATCTCAGTGGTCAGGAACACTTATTCCTCTTCCAGAATGCCCAGCCTCAATTCTCAGTACCTATGTGGTATCCCACAACGGTCTGTAACTCCATTTCTAGAGGATCAGAGACTCTCTACTGGCCTCTGCAGGCACCAGAGAATGCAGTATAGAGCCATACATACGGGCAAGACATCAACACAAAATAAAATAAAATAAAATAAAGTCAAACAAGAGAAGACAGACTGAGCTGGGCATGGTTTACTAACAGTGCTTAGGAGGTTGAAGTATGATGCTGAAATAAAGCCAACCATTCACGAAGGGCTCAGGGTGACAATCCCTGAGGACCTCTTTTGCTTTGGTTTTGTTAACAGAGTTTCTTTTCTTTTTTTTTTTTTCCTTAAAGATTTATTTATTTATTTATTTATTTAATGTATATGAGTACACTGTAGCTGTACTGATGGTTGTGAGCCATCATGTGGTTGCTGGGAATTTTGATTCAGGACCTCTGCTCACTCCAGCCGGGAGATTTATTTATTATTATATCTAAGTACACTGTAGCTGTCTTCAGACACACCAGAAGAGGGCATCAGATCTCATTATGGATGGTTGTGAGCCAACATGTGGTTTCTGGGATTTGAACTCAGGACTTTCAGAAGAGCAGTCAGTGTTCTTAACTGCTGAGCCATCTCTCCCAGCCCTGTTGGCAGGGTTTCAGTGTGGTTCACGATAGCCTGGAACTCACCATATAGACCAGGCTAGCCTTAAACTAGCCCTCTGCCCTCAGCCTCCAGATCAGAAGGCCCTTTTAAAGAGGAACCTGCATTCATAAATTTTCCTATAGCTGCTGTGATTAATGGCACAGATCAGGTGCCTTTAAAACAGCAGAAATATATATATTTTTCATAGCTCTGGAGTACAGAAGTCTCAAATCTGTCTTACTGAGTTAAAAAAAAACGAAGGTCAAACATCCAAGCTGAATCCAAGAATCCCCAAGCGTTGGGGGAGTTTGTTTTATGTCTCCTCTAGCTTTGGTGGCTGCCAGCCACCTGGGTTTGTGACCACATCTCTGCAGTTCAAAGCCAACACTGCAGGCCACAGCTGCCTTCTGGGAACATGTGAAGTCCCTCTTCTCCTCTGTTTTCTAAGGAGGCATGCGATAATCCAGAAGCCCAAGATAACCCAGAGCAGTGCCTCTCACCTTTTTGCACAACACAGAAGACTTTAACTGCATCTGCTTTCGCTGTCTTGAATGCTGCACACCAGGCTAAAAGAGCAACCTCTTGGAAGAAGGTAGTGATCCCGGCTAGCCACGGAGCTTGAGTAAGATGCTACCAAGGCCAAAAAATAATGCACAGAAGATTCAAGAAGAGCACCGTCCGGTGTGATTCATCTTACAGAGAAGAATAAGAGACAAAAATCAGAAACTGTACTCAGTGTCAGGGATTCCAAAATGAGCAGCTCAGTGTGGTGGGGCCGGGGAAGGGGGGGCAGATGCTAAACAGGTTGATGTTTACAAGCTACCACTTCAGTAAGGGGAGGCAGAAAAGAGAGAGAGCAAGAGGACCAAGGCAAGGAGGAAGAATTTGAAGCCACATACAGGAGCACATGCCTCCTCTTGAAGAGACTGCAGAACACCTTTCTCAAGATCCTCTTCCAGAGGCGGGAGGAGTCAGGAGTTATCACCTGGTTCCTGGTTCCCCCAAACTAAAGGGGAAGCCTAGGAGGACATTAGCCACCCCCACCCCACTTGTAATGTGCATGCATGGGAGTGCCTAGTAGCTCTGCATGGAGACAGCCTAACACTGGAGTCCACCTGGAAGGGGTCATCACAGCTGAGACGGAACAAGTAGCCTGACTATGCCCAGATGGTACACATGGAACCCGAGGTGGCACATTAAGCAGTGTCACGTAAAACCCACATACTGCAGGTCACTATGATGAGTAAGCGTGCTTGCCAGTGGCTTATTCAGACAAGGGTTAGGCATATATTTGTCGGGATTCTCTGGAGGAGCAGTACTGATGAAATACATATGTCTTAACCACAGACTAGATACCTTTAAAACAGCAGAAATACATTTTTTTTCTTGGTTCTGGAGAATAGAAGTATAGAAATGATATTTCATTAGTACCTTACAGGCTGTGGTCTGGCTAGTCCAACATTGACTGTCTCCTGATAAATGGGCCTAGAATCGGATGGTTGTTTCATCCATGAGGCTAGATATCTAAGCTGCTTTTCTGTCTCCATTGGAGTCCCAAAGAAGTAGGTTCTAATACCAGTGAAGGAATGCCTTAGCAGCAGGATGGATGAACAGCAGGATGGATGGAAGTGAGGGCAAGCAGGCCTCACTGAACAGAGGTCATTTCCTCAAGTATCTCTAAAAATCATGCTAATATGCCCTCTAATTTACATAACCAGATGCAGCATGCATAAATAATCTAAGTTGGTATTGAGACTGAGGTTCAGGATTCAAGGAGTCTCTTCAAGTTTGTAACTCAGTATTTAAAGATGGGGCACAACCAGGCAGTGGTAGTGCACACCTTTAATTGAAGCACTGAGAGTCAGAGGCAGAAATATTTTTGAGTTCAAGGACAGCCTGGTCTATAGAGATAGGCCTTGGTCAGCCAGGGCTATCCAGAGGAACTCACAACCCCCCACCAAATAAAAATAGGACAAAGGGTGCCAGTTTACATATTCAATATTATTATTTATTTGTATATGAGTATCTGCATGTATTCAAGGAGGACAGAGATATCAAAGTATCAACCATGAGCTGCATGATATAAGTGCTGGGACTTGAACTCAGGTCCTTACAAGAGTAGTATGGCTCTCATATCTGCTGAGCCATCTCTCCAACCTCAGTTTATATATTAGTTCTCTGAAAGGGCACAAGACTACTGTCAACAACATTGGTGGATAAATGCCACTGGTATCAGCAGTTTGAGTCAAGGCCCCTGTGTTTAACATTTTTTTCCATCTCTAGTCTAAGAAGCTATAACCCCAAAGTTCCTTCAATAAGGAGCTAGAACCAAGGCCCAGCCTGCCTTGTCAGCAGTATCATATGAAAAAGAGAGGTGGTAACATCACATTCCTTACCTTTCACATGGGGCTTCTGCCCACTCATGAACACGGCCCAACTTCTGAGTAATCAGATAGGCTCCTGTCCTAAAACATTAAACCCACGAAGGATCCAGGTTCAGGGGAAGCCAGCTTTGGATGAGTGTATGACTCTTTCCTCTTGTGGTGTCACAGTGCAGAAAGTAGCAGAAAGTGGCCTGGTGGAGAGTTATCTATTGCTAAGACAAGATATCTAAGAGGAAGCCGAGGAGCTAGCCTAGACCTCTAAAGAGGTAAGGGCCAGTTATTTGAGATTCTAAGGGTCCCATTGTCTGCTGTGTATCAACTGAAACAATAGCTTGTACAAGTGAGTTGTGAAGATTATTTGTTCGTTCATTCATTCATTCATTTTTGAGACAGGATCTCATGTAGCCCAAACTGGCCTCAAACTCACTATCTCATTATGTAGCTGAAGTTGACCTTGAACTTCCAATCCTTCTACCTCCATCCTCCAAGTACCAGGTGACATATTCTACCATGCCTGGTTTAGGTGGTAGGATTGAGCCCCTGGCTTCATGTATGATAGGCAAGCACGCTTCCTACTGAGCTACATTCCCAGCCCAGCTTTCTATTGCTTCTGCAACACATTCAGTGGCTTGAAACAACCAAGGTTCTCTTACAGTTGTAGACATCAGAAGCCCAACATGGGTCTTGATGAAATAAGACGATGGTGCAGGCAGAGGCCTGGTCACTCTAGAACAGTAGTTCTCAACCTGTGGGTCATGACCAATTTGGCAACTGCCTATCACAAAATTATTTAAATTATGATTCATAACAGTAGCAAAATCACAGTTATGAAGTAACAATGAAATAATTTTGTGGTTGGGGTCAGCACAACATGAGGAACTGTATTAAAGGGTCCAGCATTAGGAAAGTTGAGAACCACTGTCCTAGAGACTAGGAGAGTTGACTGGCTTGATTCCTTTGAACTCCAGGAGCTGCCTTTATTCCATGATGTTGTGCCTTCTACCTTTACCCCAGCCATCAGCAAACACACTCTCTCCAGCCTCTGCTTCTCCATTACACTCTTATGCTTTTAGGGACCCTTGTGATTTACATAAGGCCCACTTAGTAACCAAGGATAATCTCCCCACCTCAGAATCTGTAATCACATATGCCCAGGTCCCTTCACTATGTCAGTCCCAGGGATGAGCATGTAGCCATCTTTGAGGGACATCCTCTGCTTGCCACATCCAACGGGTTCAGTTGCAGGGGAGAAAAAAAGCTTCACTTGGGAAACGGCTGAGTATGGTTTAAGCCACTTGCTGCACGAAGGCCTCAGGAGTACTGAGGAGACAAGAGAGGCAGGGGCCCTGATTCTGAAGAGAATCTAAAATCATGTTGGTTAGAAGGTGTAGAAAGGGAGGCCAAGATGGTGGTTTAGTATGTAAGAGGACATGCTGTATGCAGGTATGAGCACCTGAGTTCAAGTCCCCTATACCCACATTTAAAATAAATAAATAAATAATAGGTAAAGCCTCTCACACATACAAATAATAATAAAAATGTATAAATCTTAAAACAGAAAAGAAGATACAAAAAGACTTTGAACCAAGGAACAAGGTAAACAAACAAATAAGACAGTAGTCAGAGAAAGCAGTCCACCAACTGGTCTACCTCTGTCTTTTAGGTGGGCTTACTGGTCTACCTCTTTCTTTTAAGTGAGTTTATTAATGTGAACTTTATATTACCCTGCTAGTATATTTACTAGCTTTGTGACCTTGAGCATGCTTTTTTTCACTTCTGTCTCTGTGAAATGGGAATGGAAATTCCTACCAGCTAGTGCATGGAGTTCTGAGCACTAAATGAAATGAGACTTTTATATAAACAATTTTTTTTTTGAGACGATAAAGATGGAGGAGTGGATAGCAGTGTTAGAAGCCACCCCCCGCTAATTCTGTGTCGGTTACTGTGGGCAGCACAGGGAGAATAAAAACCTCACAAGATGTGCAATGCTTCTTGGCCCTAGCTGGCCTAAAATTCCTGCGCCAAGTGGAGCCTTGCTGCTTCAGGAGGCCATGCGGCATTTTGTGAGCCACAGTCCTAGCAGGATACCTTCTTTAGCCAACAGCATATCTGGGGCATGTCCAAATCAGAGCAGGGAGAGCCACAGAGCTCTGCCCTTCCTCAGCCTGTCAGATTCTTCTGGCCCCGTTCTATCCCCTTCCCCCTCTCTCAGCCTTCTCTCTGCCCTGCCTGGAGCCTTGAGGACTTTTCTTTCTCCTTCTTCTGAACCAG
>CACVCL010028845.1:0-70000 GCA_902729485.2 Mus minutoides | reverse complement strand
CAACTGGATCTCATGGAGGCATTTCCTCAGCTGCGCCTCCTTCCTCTCTGATGACTGTAGTTTATGTCAAGTTAACATAAAACCAGTCAGTACAGTCTTCCTCCGAGTTCTCGGCATCTAGCTGATGGGGAAGAGGAAACAGCAGCACCAGAAGAGTACCAGGGAGGTGAGGGCATCAGGACTAAAAGGCTGTGTGACTTCCTCCTGTATTCATTGGTCAGACTAGACAAGTCATCTCTTACGACTGAAAGACAGGCTGGGGAATACAAGCCAGCTGGCTGCTGAGAATGGGGAGGAACTGCCTTAGAGGACATCTGGCCTGTGCTGTCACTGTGATTCAGAACAAAAAAACAGATGGACCAAGGTCTTTACTGATGCTAATCTCCCAATCTGCCCCAGAGATGGGAGCCTTCAATCACTCATTCAGTGACACATCTGTCTTCGTGTCAGGCTTGGAACTCCATTTTCAGGTCTCTCAAGAACCCTTAAAGCCTAGTGTGATGGTCCCAGACACTCACTTGAGCCTGGGATAGTAGAATTTCACTGACTCAGCACATTTTGATGATTTTTGACAATGTTGCTGGAATGATTGCAGGAGCCAGATATACTGATTTTGAAGGAAGGCCATTTATTTAGACAGAGACATTTCAGTAAACTAAGCATGTGGTTGACTTTGTAACCAGTTTACATGCTATCATCTATTCATGCATATAAATGGCCCTCTGAAAATTATCACAGTGTTCAGTTTTTAAGTTGTATTTTGTTTGTCTTGTCATATGTGTGTGATAATGTTGCATTACAAAACTTTTCCTGGAGAGAACAACACACACACATCTACTTGCAGATCCTACCACAGACCAAAGTATGAATACCACCAAAGTCCAACTTGGTGAACCAATGAATTTATTGGATTTACTTAAAGGAGCAGAAATGACTCAAAGATGTTGTATCACCAAAGCCCACCTCAGCATGGGTGATAGGTTACAAAGTTGGGAACCTGGAGCACACTACAGGAAGCTCAACAGGTTGTAAAGTGTTCTTCCCAAGTTGGTCTAAACCCCTTCCAAGCAGTTGGGCTGGTTTCTGCTTCTTCCAGGCAGGTGGTCTGGCTTCAGAGTCTCCTTTGCAGTTTGGCTTATCTAAGAGGGACTCTCAGTAGTTATTGCTTACTCTTTCAGGGAAGGGCCTAATGAATCCTGTCAGTTTCAGGGACTTCCTGAAGCTGCCTTGAATGGTTTACCTTTCTGCTTAAGGAGCTCCCCTGAGCTCCTTCACTCTCTGAGGAAACTGTTACACGATGGGTATGCACGCATGTGTGATTGCATATTCACATGTGAATATTACATGTGTGTGTTTTATGTGTTTACATACATGTGGATATCTGAGGATGATGTAGGAAACCCTCCTGGTTTTCTACTTTATTTATTAAGCAGAGCCTGTCAATCAAACTCAGCACCCCATTTGCTCTGAAGCTAGCATAACTTATAGACAAGCTGCCATGCCAACCCAGCATTTCCATGAGTTCTGAGGAACTCAAGTCCATTCATCTAGTGTGTGCAGCAAATGCTTTAACACAGAGCCATATCCTCAACCCAATTGTATTCTCGATGTGCCCAGTCAACCTATCCAGCCCCATGGATTCCTTCAGACACCCAGTGTTCACTGAATGTCTACATGCACCACATTTCTTCTTCCTTCACCTCTAATACTTGATGGCTGCCATTGCTTCTGTGGTAGGCTTCACATATGGGTACTGCAGAACAGAGTGGTCTAGGATGAAGAAGCAAGAATTGAGTGCAACTCTTGGGTGGCCAGAAAGAAAGGAGACTGGCCTTGGAATAGGCTGTACTTGGATGGTGCTACCAAAACCTTCTAAGGAGAGTCACTGTAGTGACTCCTGACTGGTCTCCCTATGTAGGCTCTGTTTTCTTATCTGTCCTCCCTGCCTTAGCTTTTAAACACTGAGAAACTGATCAGTGGGGTCCAAGCCCTTGGTGCTGCCCTTGCCATTTTTCTACAACTTTGTCCTTCTCCCTTCTGAGTAGATCCTTTCTCTGTCCAAATTCTGCACTAAAAATAACAGCACTCCCTTACTTCTCACTCCTGTACTTATTAAGCCAACTCCATGTCCACCAAACACAACCCTCTTGAGATGTCCTCTCAGTCAGCTGGGCTTTGCCTCTCACTTCCTCTCCTCGCAGTATATCACCCCAGTAGGATGCGGGTGCTCTATGTTAGCCCTTCATTAGAGCATTCTGTTGGAGTTGGCTATGATTGGTCATGCATGCTATAATCCCAGAACTCAGGAAGCTGAAGCAGGAGGATTGCCATGAATTTAAGGCTAGCCTGAGTTCATAACAAGTACCAGGCCAACAAGAGTCTCATAGTAAGACCTTGTCTCAAAATTAAATTAAAAAAAAAAAAGATACCATTGTCTGTTTCCTTTGCTTGGGAAACCCTGTAGCATTCTCCAGGAAAGCAGTCTAGTGTCTAGAGCTAAATCTCAGAATTTAGAGCAGTTGGCACTTATGTAAAAGGACTTACAGTAAACAGCCTAGATCTATTCCTTCTCCTAATCTGCTAGCTTGTCAAGGCTAGTGATTATTTCTTTTTATTTTATGTTTATTTTATTTTTTTTTATTTATGGGTGTTTTACTTGTAGGTATATATGTCTATGTACCACATGTGTATAGTGTCCATAGAGGCCAGAAAAACACATCAAATCCTTGATACTGGAGTACGTATAGTTGTAAACTGCCCCGTGGGTGCTGGGAATCAAACACAACAAACACTTTTGCAAGAGCAGCATGTACTCTTAACCACTGAGCCATCTCTCTGCCCTCGATATTTATATTCCTTGCTCACCTTTGACTAGCCATAGCCTGGCATAAAGCCCACTGGCACAGGCTAGACACACATCGGCGGCTTCTCCAGAGACTGTACTGACTGTGACTCCACAATGCTGGAAGATGCACCGTCTCTGTTTCCTTATGCATTGGGTAGGAGTGGCTTCAGCTGCAGCTTCCTGTCGGAATTGCTGGGGGAGCTTGTAAGGACAAGCTTGATGTCCAAGCTTGATGTCCAAGCCCCATGGCTTACTAGAAGAATCATATGCAGTATAATTTTGTAAAAGCCAATGCCCGCCTACAGTCTACTGTCCGGACCCTGGTCTAATGCCCAGGTTTCAGGCTCTACCCTGTTCCTCCAGCTCTCATGAGGCTCTTGGGGCTCTTTCCCTAGAACATGTGGCTTACCCTTGGAGCCTTCTCAAATGGCTCTCTGTCATCAGGTCACACCACCATGGGCCATGGAAGTATATTCCAGAGACCTAAAGAAGTGGATTTAGTTCTATGTCAACCAGCAGTTATGGAGAAGAACCAGGAAAGGGAAGGCGTGAAATATGAGGAGAACATAAGTCAATCGGAAGGGCGCCAACAGAGGGAAAGGCTCTGAGGAGGAGGTGGGGGTGGCGAGGAGGAACAAAAAGAGAAGCTAGGATGCCCATAGCTGACCCTCAGACAAAACACCTATGAACCGACAACACACTTGGCTAGGGTCCAGTAGACTTCAAGGAGGATGGAAACTTCCAGGCTCATGTTGAGTCGGAAGAAGCGTGGCCAGGGGCGTGGCAAGTCTGGGCAGCAGGAAGGTGAGTGTGTAGCATTAGTGTGAGCCTGGAGTTAGTGAGAAGAGGAAGGAAGCTTTGTAAAAGCAATTTACATCTATCTATTTCTATCTGTCTGTCTGTCTGCTATCTATCTATCTATCTATCTATCTATCTATCTATCTATCTATCTATCCATTCCTCTGGGTTTTCTGCTCCTTCTTTGGTGCCTTGGCCACTTTGCCTGGTGTCCCGGCATCCCAGGAATTTCCCTACTGCTCCAGGGAGGATGTTTCTTGCTGCAAGGTTTTGCAAAATAAAAGAAAAGGTTTATCAACTCCTATTGCACCACAGGAGAATGTTCCCGGCCCCTTGACGTTTACAGTGTGTAACTGATTTTATCAGGAGGAATGTTGTTTGGAGTGGAGTGGCCTTCTCCAGTGGGTAGACAAGAAACGGAAGGTCATTTGAGGATCCACCCCAAGCTATGTAAGTTGGTGCTCAGCATTGCTGTACATAAGGCTTGGGACCCTGGCCAAGCCATGAGCAACCCTTCCTCCCTGGAGGAGGTCCCAGCCAGTTTCCAGAGGGACTGGGTGTTTACATTCTCACCTTGGCCCTGAAGGGCAAAAGCCCTAAGCCTAGCACTGACTGGTCTACAGAAAACAGCAAGGAAGGGCTCTCTACCCCTGGACCTAGCATTACTTAACTCTGCCTGGACAAAAGCAGACCATTCCTGACATTCCAGAAAGGGGACAATAAGGCTTCTCCTGGAGGGGGATTAAAAATACAGAAGGGGACTTATTCCTTTAGCTCTTTGGTCAGAATCCCAAAGGCCCTTTGTTTCCTGGAACTCAGAACAAAACAGCATAGAAGCTGCATGTATTTCACAAGAGGTTGGGGTTCTGCCTCTTATATATAGTTCAACTCCTGAGAGGTTGGGTCAACCCTGCCACTGGCCTGCATGGTTCTTCTGAGCAGTAGATCTTTGCGCAGAGGAAGGTGACAAATGGCAGGCAGAGACCCAGCCTGGGATGACAAGAGAGGCCAGAAATCTTCATTCCCTAGTGGAAGGGATAGGTTTGAGCTGCCTCAAGACCAGCTGCTGAACAGCTGAAGAACAAGTTAGGTAACCACTGAACAGCGGGATGTTCTTCCAGCCCACCCCCGCCCAGTCTGGGTGGGTCCGTGACAAGGTCTAAGTCATGTCACTGCAACTATTTTTAGATTGGATAGAATTATAGGCCCCGTGTTCTAACTCCTAGAATGTGTGAATATGATCTTATTTGAAAATAGTCTTCGCTGATGTAATCAAGTTAAAACGAGACCATACCGGATTTCAGTGGGCCCTACATCCATGGACCAGGTCCTTAGAAGATCAGAGAGGGAAGGTACCCATGTCATGACGGAGGGACAGACTATAAGCCAAGGGTGGCTGGCAACCACTAGATGCTAAGAAGAGGTGAGAGTGGTTCTTTCTTTAGACCCGTCAGTCAGGATTCTGTTAGAGGACAGATTTTTGTCCTATATCCCGGCACTCATGGTACCTCAGTAGGAAACTAGCTGTGTGTTGCTCCCCGTCTCACATCCCTCCAGCCACCACCCCAGTTCCTCATCTCACAGACAGCCTTATCCCCTGCCTCACTCAGGAAACTCAGGTCCTGAGACAGAGATTCAGACCCTTGGCTGGACTGTCCTCTCCTCTACCCATGCTCTCCTCCAGGCCTTGTACCCAGCAGCAGCCTGCACCCTCCTGCCACTGCCCTACCGTCAGTGTCTTCACTCTCCGCACCTCTGTTCTTCTCCCTGGCTGAGTAGATCCTTTCTCAGTCCAAATTCTGCACTGAAAACACCACTCCCTCTCTCCTCACCCCTGTAGTCACTGGCCTAACTCACTCTGTCCACCAAACACAACTCTCTTGAGACATCCTCTCAGCCAGCTGGGCTTCACCACCCGCTCCTCTATGTGCCTCTCATGTGGCTTCTGTTCCAGTCACCACTATTGTTATGATCCCTGATCACAAATGTTGCCAAATCAATGGATTCTCTCAGCCTTTGCCTTACTTGACCTTCTTTGGGGTTATATGCTGTTGACCACACCCTCCTTCCCTTGGCCCTGATGACACTACCACCACCCACTCACCGGCCCTGCCCCCAGCTCTCCTCCACCCTCTCTATGCATGGCTCCTTTCCAGTCTCCTTTCTTTCTAGGGCAGGTCACGCTGGGTTCGCCAGAGCTTATGCTCAGGGCTCTTTGACTATGGTGCTCCTAGGTGACCTCACCCCTTCTATTCAGACCAAGGCTGCAGACTTGGACTTCTCTCAGCTCCAAGTCTTCAGGCTCAAAGGCATCCTTGACACTGCCATATGGATGTCTCAAAGTCACCTGGTACCAACGTCCCAAACCCAATCAATGATCTTGACTTCGAAGACCTGCTACTCATACATGGTCCTCTCTCCCTTGGGAAGGGTACCAATATCTATCCAAGCACACAAGCCCAGAACTAAGGCAAGCCTGACTTTTCTCCACCTGTCTTACCCAGTAACATTGCTTGTGGGGTTTACTTTCTACTCTTAATTTCAAACCCAGGGCAAACAGCTGAGATACCTACTTAACACATCAAAGCAGACCTGGCCACCAGGTTCTCCCTGCATCCCTCAGTCCCTACCTATCACAGAGCCCTCTGGCTGGCATACCCTGCCACCTACTCCAAACTTCTCCAGCCCAGGGGCTGGGCTGCCTTTCCCCTAGATGCCCTTTTCTATATCATCCAGCCATTTTGACTACCCGTCCTCTTTGGGCCTCCTGGATGCTGCACCTGGTTCCCCTTTCCCCTCTCTGCCCCCCACCCCCATTGCTCAAGGTCATGTCCACTCTGGGATCTCCCAGATGTCCTTGCCTCTGGCTATGCTCTCCCACATTTATTTACAATAAACCTTCTCCACCATACCCAGGGCAAGCCATGTCCTTTCCTTTTTCTTTTCTCTCTCTCTTCCTTTCTTTCTCTCTCTTCCTCTTCTCCTCTCTCTCTCTCTCTCTCTCTCTTCATTCACCTATCACCTCTCAAACCCACAGCATCCTCAGAACTCACCGCTATTGCTTGTCCTCTCTTGAGCTCTAAGAGTCTACTCACAGCTGGGCAGTGGTGGCGCATGCCTTTAATCCCAGCACTTGGGAGGCAGAGGCGGGCGAATTTCTGAGTTTGAGGCCAGCCTGGTCTACAGAGTGAGTTCCAGGACAGCCAGAGCTACACAGAGAAACCCTGTCTCAAAAAAACAAAAAAATAAGAAGAAAGAAAAAGAAAGAAAGAAAGAAAGAAAGAAAGAGAGAGAAAGAGAGAGAGAGAGAAAGAAAGAAAGAAAGAAAGAAAGAAAGAAAGAAAGAAAGAAAGAAAGAAAGAAAGAAAGAGAGAGAGAGAAAAAGTCTACATGCCATCCAGCAGCCCTTGTTTCTGGATCATTTGTCTCATCTCAGAACGATGGTGTCCCATTGTACGTCACATCACCCTGGCCCTCTCCACACCACTGTACCCCATCTCTCTGAGCTAAAGCCTTACAGTGATTTCCTAAACTCTTAGAGCACTGATTCTTAAAATGTGCTGCTGGGCGTCCCTGGCCGCAGTGTTCCCCCAGTCTTTGGGCTGGCTCACCTCCCTTCCTTATCTTCCTTGTTCCCTAGGCTCCAACCATGCTCCTGACCCCTTCTTTAATTTTAAGTTTTTATTTTTGTGAGTGGGTATTTCACATGCATGTATGTCTATGCAACACATCCAGGAGGTGCCTTCGAGGCCAGAAGAGGGCATCAGATCCTCTGGAACTGGAGTTATAGACAGATGTGGTTGCTGGGAATTGAATTCAGGTCCCCTGGAAGAGCAGCCAGTGTTGTTAATCTCTGAGCCATCTTTCCAACTCCTGATTTTCTTTTATTCTTTATACCTATCTTATTCCAAGTCTTCCTGCCTTCTGGCTTGTACATATTCTTCTAGTGCCCTTTGACCTGGCTAACAACCTCGATGGCTATTGACCTCGCTTTATAGGGAAATGACACGCTCTCCTGAACGCTCTTCTTCAGGGCCCTTCCACAGACACAGGCTTGCCATGATGCTCTTTTGATGGCTGTTTCCATCAAACCTTTAAGCTCTGAGGTCAGAGACCCATCCCACCCCGGACAGGGAGCCAGGCACAGGGTAGTCACAGAAGAAATATTTATGAAAGGGCTAATTGAAAGGAGGCATTGTGTTGAGCTCTGTTGATGAAAGCCTTGGAAAGTGCAGAAGTTCCAAGAGCAACTCATCCATTGAGTGGGAGGAGACAAGCAAGGAGAGGATGAATAAACAAACCCCAGGATGGGCTAGCATGAGGAAGTAGCCAGCCCCCCACCCCCCACAGGGGTGCCTAAAGCCCACTCTTTGCCTCCCACCCCTAGGCTAAGCTCTGGAACCCCTAGACACCTGAACCTTGGGCATCCCAGGAATGGTCTGCTGTGCGATCACCACCAGATTCCAGCCTTGGCAATGCTGTCCTATACTGTTACATATGCTCAGAGGTAAAGTGGGCACACTTGACAGGCCCTGGTGCTCACAGCATTGTGGAGAGGCTGTGGGGGTGGGAAGAGCTCTTTCTGCCTTCACACAGCGACCTCATCGTATCCTCAGAATCCTCAGACTGACCTGGCGAGGCCTCGAAAGGTAACGGGTTTCTTCTCAATGGACAGTTGGGGACACTGAAGTCAATAGCGATCACTTGACTTGGCTGGATGACTGGGAACAACTTCGGGACAGAACTTGGAGAAAACCCAAGGCCCTCTTCTCTACTGCCCAATGAGCAGAGGGCACGATGCACTGGAGCCTGTTCTGCTTATTCACGTTGAGGCATAGAACATCTTATGCAAATTATGGAATATTCAAGTAGCTGGGCTCCGAGGGATCCTCTGATTAGCTACCCTCTTTGTGCAAGGAAAGAAACTTTAATGTTCCCTCTCCCTTTCAGGCACCCTGATGCCAGCTGGTGGAGATGGTTAGCAATCTACCCAAACCTCGCCTCGTCCTTTTTGCTTCTGTGTCTAGGCCACATTTCCCAGCTTCCTTCCCAGTTGGGTGAAACCTATTGTCGTGTTCTCCCTAGTGGAATGTAAGAGGAAGTGAGGCACACCCCTCCCGGGCCTGGCTCATTGACGTTTCTCCTGCTTACCTCTCTGTGTTCTTACCACTGGCTGATTGGAATGCCGAATCCCAAAGCCAAGTTGGAAGCCATATGCTGTAGAACATATGGCCTCGCAGACCTTAACCTCTGTGTGGAAGGTTGTGGACAAGGAGGAAATATCATGGGGGTTAAGCTACTGAGTATTGGAATCTTGTTTGTTACTGCAAACCAAGGCTAGAAAGCCTCTGTACAAGCTTTGACTCTGCGTAGCCTGAGGAGGCAGAGACACTGGATTCCTGCCGCCAACTTCCCTGTCAGCTCCTATGGTGCGCCCTGGCTCCTGCCTCTGTAGCCCTAGCCCACAGATTCCCTCGAATTTGGCCTGAGTGTTTTCAGTCTAGATCACCCAAGGCCAGATTAGATCTATGAGGGCATTTTATATATCCTCCTGGCTCTTCTAACTCATCTGAGATGATCAAGACTCTTGTCTGTATTTCCACGTTCCTGAAGAAGTAACACTACTGTTAGTACCAAACCCTAAAAGGCAGAGACTGTAGAAGGATTGCTGGTACTCTTCCTCACACACCTGTCTGCCAGAAAGGTCCATTTCCCTTCACATAGAACTATGTCAGTCCCTAGTAGCTGTTATGACTATCAAAGCCCCCCATGCTAGCTGTGGTGGTTTCAATAGGCTTGGCCCAGAGAGTGTGGCACTATGAGGAGATGTGGCCTTGTGGGAGGGAGTGTGTCACAGTGGGGGTGGGCAATGAGACCCTCGTCCTAACCACGTGGGATCAGGTCTTCTCCTAGTGGCCCTCAGATTCAGATGTAGAACTCTCAGCTCCTGCTCCATGGCTGCCTGGATGCTGCCATGCTCCTGCCTTGAACCTGTAACCCAGCCTCAATGAAATGTTGTCCTTTATAAGAGTTGCCTTGGTCATGGTGTCTGTTCATAGCAGTAAAGCCTTAACTAAGCACTAGTCTTCTGGCCCTTCTTACCTCTCCCGGCACTATACTACCTCCCACTCTGTTCTACCACCCCACCCCATCCCTACCCCACCCCCACCCCATCCCCACCCCACCCCCACCACCTGTTCTTTATAAAGGATGGGTTTTCCTACTTTTGCTTCACCCCCTCATCGTCTCTCCCCACCTTTTCTTTTTCTCTGCTCCCAAGAGCTATCACTGCCCAGAGCCGATTCTCTTCTTCTAGTTTCTGTCCCTGAGAGGCAGCCATGGCTACTTTGGACTTCCTGAGGGCCTCTGGTTATTCTTTCATACTTACAACAAACCTTTCTTTCAGATACACCCATAGAGTGTTCCAGTCTGGTGGTTTCACTGGGCCCTGGCTTCTATGTCCTTAAGGCACCTGTTTTAACAGCCTTGCCCCTGAACCTTAAAACACCATGGGTAGAACACTTCTTATCCATCATCTAGGACGATCTGTTTTATAGATGAAGTAATTAAGGCCCAGGTCACAGTTAAATCAGGAAAATAAAGATTCTAGGAGCAAGCTGGCAGCTGTTTGCAAGTTCCTGACCCAAGTGTAGCCTTCTTGATGATCCCTCTTGCTTTGTCCTAGGAGATGGAAAGGTATTAAGACCCAGTGACATCTTTGCAGCCCTTTATCCACCGGTTAGGCTGGCAGTTCTTCTGGAAGTCCAGGTGACCTAGAAGGTAGAAAGACACATCTGTGGTGCTTAAAGGGAGGGGCAGGAGGCAGGTGCAATGCCCTTGGGCATTGGAGGCAAAGGCAAGATTCCCAAGAGAGCTTTCTGAATACACATGAGAAGCCCAGGCAGGCCTTAAACCCTTACACCTTCCTGTTTGCCTGAAAGCATGTCCTGGTCTCTAACTAGTCCTCCTTTCTGTCGAAGGGAGGAAGCTATAGTGACCAGAACCTCAGAGCACAGTGTACTGACTGGCTAGATCTTAGCCAGCTGGGTCTGGACTGCTGTGTAGTCCTGCTTATTAACAGGGGAGCTGTGTCAGGAGGTGGGGCCATGCTTGGATTTCTGTTGTGGTGGTTGTTGTTTTATAGAGAAAGAGGACTGAGTATTTCATGTGAGACCTGAAAAGTTAGGTTTCGTTTGTGGCTCTATAAACCCTAACCCAAACCAATTCTCTAGCCTTTGCTCATTTGTCTAAGGTAAACTTGTTTGTACGGAGCATCCTTTGTCTCCTGCCAAGTGACTCACTTGTACTGAATCACCAGAAAATGGGTCTAGGCTCATCTGCCGCTGCCCTGGACGTTATGATCTGATCGTTCCCCTGGAGGCGGCTCGTGGAAGCTTGGACACAGAGAGAGGCAGACACATGGGGAAAGAGACAAGCCTGACTCCTGAACATTTGGTAAACAGACAAAGGACCCAAGCACATCTGAGAGCATCCCAAGGGATCTGTGGTTTTCCTTTTGGATGAGATATTGTCTGAATTATTGACAACTCTAAGCTATGAGGTAAGCATGAAGCCATATGGTCATTCAATGAGAAATCCTTTAGTTGTTGGTTCTTTTAGCAACTCTTAAGCAAGTTATTTCCCCCTATTTTGAGCTGCTCTTTCTTTACTTACAAATAAAAGAGTTTTGGGTCTTAAAATCTGGACATTGTATCATTTGTCTCCTGGGAGGGGAGGGAACAGGGACACATACAGAATTTTACTTACCAAGCAAATTTATTGACACTCTGTCTTGGAACATCTCCCCTAAAGGTTTCATTTTAACTTCAGTGTGGGCTGCATTTTTTTTTTTAATGTTTAATTTGCAAATTGCTGTCCTTTTCCTGGCTATGGGTTTTCCCTTGCCCCACACTCGGTTCAGTTTTCTCTTCCCTCTGGCCTCTTTGGGTGTCTCAGCAGCGACATCTTTGAAGAACTATGGTGTAAGCCAAAGATAGCGTGGGAAGGAAATCAGGCTTATGAGCCTTAAAGAAGATGAGGGTTCCCGCCCTGGCTAAAGCAAGCTTCTCACCAGCGCTGGGGACCCAAAAGGGCGGCGGTGGGTTGGGGCCTCTTCAGATCCTTAAGGGCAATGCAGGTCCACGGTATGGAATGGGGTCTAGGCTTCACTTCTCTGACTTTTGAAAGCTCTGTATACTCACTCACCTGATGTCAATTACATCAGGAATCTTCTTTTCACAGACCTACTGTGTAGCTAAGGAACTGGGAAAGTGCGCCCCCCCCCCCAACCCAATTCCATTTCTCCAAAAGCCAAAGCGATGCTCCAGGGTGTGGGCCCTGTGACAAAAGTCGCAGGGGGCTCCATGAGTTCACCCGGGGGTTCCGTGAACTCACCCGGGAGACCCAGACCGCCCCCGCCCTCTTCCTGCCCTCTCCCCGCCCCCGGGCCCCCGCGCGGGGCGGGTGATGTCAACCGAGGAGGAGCCGCCCGCCCCGCGACCCGCTCGGGCTGATTGGCGTGTGGCAGCACCGGGGCTGCCTCCGCCCTCCCGCGGCTCACACAACTTTTGCGGCTGAGAGCGCGCTCGCACCCCGCTCCGCTCGCCGCCGCCCTCGGCCCGGCGCCCGGCATGTGAGCGCGGGCGGCCGCCGCCACCATGGCCACGCCACGCGCCCCGCGGTGGCCGCCACCGTCGCTGCTGCTGCTGATACCGCTGCTGCTGCTGCCGCCCGCCGCCCCCGGGGCGCGGGGATCCCTTCCCTCCCCGGCCCATCGTACACTCCTCCCGGTCGCGGGACCGCTTTCGCCGCCTGGCGCCGGACACACGGCCCCCGGGCCCGGCGTCGCGACCCGGCGGGGACGTTCCAGCCGTGTCCTCAGAGGCGAGAGCGCGGGTGAGTGAGAGTCTCCAGCTAAGAGCAGGGGGCGTGGGCACTCCGCGGTTGCCCCATCCCGGCCGAGGCTCCGTGGACCCTCGTGGGTGGAACCCTGAGGGTGGCCCAGGACGGAGAAACGCTGTCCCTGGCCACTGGAATATAAAGTGTTCACATGCGTTCCCTCCCTGAGCTTTGGAAGAAAACTCTCTCCTGGGGTAGCCCACACCCTTCTCACTTTTACAAAAAGAAGACCCCCCAAAGAGCCTCTCTCACCTCGTGGGGAGTGGTAACTTCTGGCTGCCGACCCTCGATTTCAGCCCCCAGCCCCCACCCCCGACTCCCAGATTTAGAACTGGTCTCTCCTAGTCTAAAGCCTGACTATCCAGTATAAGTAAATAACGGATTTCGGAGTTTGGAAGGCTTCTCGTACTTAGGACTTCATAAAGGACAAAGAGTGCACTTTAAAACAAAAGGAGTTAACCTTAGAAGCAGGGTTACTTGGGATGGGGTTGGGGGCGCTGCAAGGTCAAACCCTTGGAAGCCACTGGCTGTCTCTGGACTGTCCTGGGGCCCTTTCCTCCCCCAGCCAGCTGCTTGCTGTGCAGGCAGGCACTACTGCCTGTCCTGGTCACAGAATGGAGACTCAGCTCCTGTGCCTGCCTCCTTTGTTTCTAGTTCCTTTTTCTGCTGGAAGAAAATGCCATTGGCCTGGGTGGGATTCTAATGTAACCCCCACACGACCTTGGCTGTGTGACCTTGGCTGTGTCTCGTCTTTGGCTCTCAGTTTCCCCATCTGTGGAATGGAGGGGCCCCATTCCTCCCTGCCTCCAAGTGACAAGAGGTGACAAAATGAAAGTAAAAATAGTAGAAAGTGCTGTGAACCAAACCGGCCTAGGTGATGTTAGCCATCTGGCCTCCCATGAGAGGCAGAGGGCACACATCGGGCCCTGTTGTTGCCACACGGCTGGGACTGCCAAGATTTTGTCCAGTTTCCACTTCTTGTCTGTCTGTCTGTCTGTCTCTCTGCCCATCTTACATGTTTTACAAACTTTCTCCCAACTTGCTCATCCTTAGAGTGTAGAGGTACTACTTCCTAGAATTGAATAAGAGAAACTTTACTACCCTCATAAAGCCTCAGTTGAACAGTAATGTCCCCTCCGCAGACTGCCTTAGCCTTGTGAACTTCTGAGTCACTGGTCCAAGACAGAGAGGGAAACTGAGGAAGGGTGAGTAAAGGGGGTGGGGGGAAGCTGTTCTGAAGGTCCTGTGCAGCCCCCGACTTCCATAATCTTGATGACTGATTTTCAGAGAAAGGAATTGAGGACTTAGAAGACATTTACTATTCTAGATACAGTTGTGTGTAAGGAACTGATAACTCAGACAGCCACCTGGGAACCCAAGGCAGGTGTCACCAACTGGTACTCAGGCTGAGGGATCCATCTTGTGAGGGGCTGGCTATAAAGGGAGCAGGGGATGCTGGGAGCAGGGATGCTGGGCTCCAGCTTGCGGCTGACACAGGGCTGTCCTCCCTATGGCAGGGGATCTCCCAGGCTCACACAGGCGTGAGTGTAGCGTAAGGCTATAATAGCACCTGAGTTAGGGGAGATAAGGTAAGAATGGGAGCCTTACGAGAGCCGGGCCTTCACAGCCATGGTGCTAGAACCTGCTCTATTCTCTTCCTTTGGGGGAAAGCAGGATAAAGGCTTCAGGCCGAGGAAGAACCCAGGAAGGAACGAGAATAATCCAGACTTTCTTTTAAGAGGGTTTCCTGATCTCTATTGCTCTAAGGCCCAGTCTGGGGCAGGGGTGTTTAAAAGGTAAAGTTAGAAGAGGTGCCACTCTCTGACCTGTTGAAACCTGCAAGAAGTTACCAGTGTGGCCGAAGATCTAGGCATTGCCTCTCGGGTTTCTGTTCGTGCCTCAAAACGATGTCACTTAGGAAAAGAAAACGGCAAACAAGCAACTACATCACAACAGCAATCAGGGACCTCCTCGGGAGCCAGAGTTTTGTAGCAACCTCTTAAAATTTTTCCCGGCCCACATTGATTGGCCATTACACACCGCTAGGCCCTCACGTCTGCAGAAATCCTCTATGGTTCTTTGCAGACATCCAGCTTCCGTGATACCTGGGCTGATGCTCACCCATGCTCTACATCCACGTTTTTTGTGTTTAGGGAGGTGAGTGTTCTTGATGATAGTGAACCTTGAGTGGCACAAATAATACCCTTAAGCTGACAGTTGGGGAAACTGCCCTGAGCCACTTCTTCTGGGGGTGCTGGTGGCCAGTGCCTGGTCATCACGGTCTGGGCTTCCAAATATTCTCCCGGTGAGTAGCAGAGACTTAATTCTTCTCAGATGGTCCTTTTAGCTCCTCTCTTCCCAGAGAGTTCAAGGTCCCCACTGCTGGGTGGCTGTGTTTGCATTCCATTTGTGGGCTGTTTGCCTGTGTCCACACTGTCCTCCAGGGAGAACTGCCCCCCTGTTTGTATAGCCATTATTTGGCTTTTGTGACCCACCTGTCACCCGGTTCCACTGTGTTTGCCGCTTCAGCCATCAATGAAAAGAGACCAAGAGCTAGAGATTTCCTCTCTCTGTGTCGGCTTTCCTATGACCGAGGGTCGCCCCAGAGCCGTCGCTCCGGGCTGAGGACTAAGTCCATGGGCCACGATTTCATTGTGAGAGCTGCGGGGTGTGGGGAGGTGGAAAAGAGGCTGGACTCTGAGAATCTGCCCCCAAGAACTTCCCTACCTGAAGGGGAAATGGTGCTGCTGCCTTGTTAAATTAAGCAGCCAGCCCAAGGAATAATAAATAATCTTACAGAAATGTGGTTCCCTGAAGGAAGAGAGCTGTGAGACCAGCCCCTTCGGAGCTGTTAAATGGTGGTTCCTAAATTGCGCTAACTTTGTAGCCCGACTTCATCCTTTAGCTAGGCTGCCACAATACCACTGCAAGGTGCCATGAAGGCTGGCTGGGGAAGAGAGTGTGACCCTCCTGGCTGAGGCTGAGAGATAGTTCTGGGCATTTAGAAGCTGCTTCTCTGACAGAGGTTGTTGAGAGAGAAAGACTTGGTGTGCGGGCATGCTGAAAAGCCACATCCTTTTCACCTTGCCTCTCTCCTGGTGCGTGCAGATGCTGAGCTCATGTTTCTGCTCACCAGCTGACTTCTGTGTGGACAAGGGGAGACTTCACTGCGCCCATGCCCGCTGGGCGGTTACTGCCTCCTAGACCCTGGAGCAAGGGCAGGAGCCTCTCTGCCTTCCAGTGATCTTTCCGTTTCCACTGGCGCTGGCCAGCTGTCCAAGAGCACGCACCCTTATTCAGGGATGGAAAGAAGGAAGCAGCAGATGGCAGTTGCTGTGCTCTTAGCTACTCCTTATCTTCTTCAGCATCTTCCCTCTGCCCCAGCATCTTCTCTGTATGAGCAGGACACTTGAACTGTAATCGATACCTTTCTTTGAAGGATCCTGCAGAGACAACAGGCAGGCAACTAACTGACATCCCTCTTAGAGCTCCTAGCTTTTGAGCACCCGTGTGTGTGGTCAGTACACATATGTTTTTTACCCCATTTCACCCTCAAAGACCTGCCAGGGGTATTGCTTCCCATTAATTTCCCTTTATGGGAGATGAAGCCTAGCGAGGTTAGGTTACAGGGGAAGGAAGGAAACTGGGTATGATTTCAATCAAATTCACTAGCCCATCCCACCACGTTACGAGGGGTCTCTATTTCTCATCTGAAGGATGGGAAAACCTTGTTGTAGATCCTTAGGAGCCTCTCCAGCTCAACATCCGTGCGTGAAGTTGGGGACCATGACTAGAGCGAGGTGGCAATCAAGATGCTGACAGGAGAGAGCTTTCCCAAAAATAATTTCTAAGGCTGGAGAGATGGCTCAGTGATTAAGAGCACTGGCTGCTCTTCCAGAGGACCAGGGTTCAATTCCCAGCACCCACATGGTGGCTCACAACTGTCTGTAACTCTAGCTCCCAAGGGATCTGGCACCCTCAACAGACATACATGCAAGCCTAACTAACATCAATGCACATAAAACAAAACAAAACAAAACAAAACAAAACAAAACAAAACAAAACAAAACAAAACAAAACAGAAAAACCACAAAAACACACAAAAGTAATTTTAATATTATTTTTATTTTTAAGTGTGTGCATATCTGTGTGCCTGTGTGTGTTTATGTGTTTGTGTATGTGTGCATATGCGTGTGCGTGTGTGTGTGTGTGTGTGTGTGTGTGTGTGTGTGCATGTGAGTACAGGTGCCTGTGGAGGCCAGAGGTAGCAGATCCTCTGAACTGGAGTTATAGGTGGTTGTGAACTGCCCAGTGTGGGCTCTGGGAACAGAACTCAGGACCTCTGAAAGAACATTGTACACTCTGAACCTCTGAACCATCTCTCCAGCCCCAAGAGGGAAATTTTTAAGATTATTTTTATGAGCAGGGGGATTGCCCATGAAAGTGATTAAGTGTATAGATGTATAGAATGATGTTTTATATTGTTATTATGATGCATGACCTGTATATATACCAATCCATAGATTACAGGTACCTGGAGTAGCTCATTCATTTTCACTGATATGAAGTGTTGACTTCTGTGGGCTCTGGGCTGGGACCAAGGGACAGTCACTAACGTTGGCAATTGTCAGTTGCTCTCAGCACCTGCTCTGTGGAATGAAAACATGTTCATAAGTTCAGAATGGAACCATTCCATTTTAACATCTGCGCTACTCAATATTCATTTTCCCATAGACGTGAACAAAGAGACTCCTGTCCTGTCTTTTCTCCCCTCCTTTTGTCAGAGTATGACAGATGTCTCCCTGCTTCTAAAAATAATCCTAAAAATTCTACCCTCTCTGGCCTGGGAATGTGGCTCAGTGGCTTCATGTGCATACTGCTCCTCCAGAGGACCTGGGTTTGGTTCTCAGAATCTCACTGGGCAAACTCACAGCCACGGTCACTTCAGCTCCACAGGACTATTATAATGCTTCTGGCCTCCACAATCAACCACAATCACATGCAAACACACACACACACACAACTAATTAAAAAAAATTTTTTTTAAATCTCTTCTCTACAGGTTGTCGGCATCTTGGTTACCATCTCTTCTAATCATGATCCCAGAGCAAGCAATCCATGTCTTATTTGATTGGTTTATAAATCAGAAAATACTCACTAAAGCCTTACCCCTTCTGGAGAGCTTTGTCAGGTGACATGGAGGTTGTAGGCACATCTGCGGTGTCCCCTTCCTTCCCAGGGAAGATCTTGCTGCAGCCCAACTGTCAAGGATGTAAAACATGGGACAATAATATAGTAATGATTCGTAAGCTAAGAAAAATCCACATTGGTACCGACCAAAGGAATGGTATGGACAGAGCAGGCTGTGGTATGGAAGTGTAGAGTGTGGGGGCTGCAAGACGAGGGACCTCGTGAGGAAGGAGGGGTGCGGATGAGTTTTGGAAGGTTGACTCGGATGTGGGTGGACAGATGCAGAAAGACTTTGGCATCAGCAGAATCTCACACACTGAAAAGCTCAAGGCTGGTTTCTTCTTTTCTTTACGTTTTTGGGGGGCTTATTTTTAGTTATTGTCCAGAATGATGGGTTTCCCTGGGACGTTTTCTGACATGTGTGTTATATGCTGCTCACGTGTCTCTCCTGTTCCCCTCGCACCCACCCCCTTTCTACCCTCTCCTAGTTCACACTCTGTTTTCATGCCACTGCGTGTGAGTGTGCACCTATGAACATAGGTGTGGACAACACTTGTCTTTGTCTTTCTGCGTCTGGCTCATGTCGCTCTGTGTGATCTCCAGTTCCGTGCGTTCCTCTGGCGTACCTTCATCCTCCATGGCTGAATACACATGTACATGGATAGGCAGCATGTTTTCTTTATCTGCTCACCTATTGACAGCTGTCTAGGCTGGTTCCATATTAGCTCAAGACTCTTTGTGTAGAGGTTATCATCAGTCAAAGCCAGAGGAGAGAAGATGTGGGGATGTGAATTGGGATTGCCAAATTATCAAGGACCACAGTCTGGGAAGGGAGCTAAGGCCATTACAGAGGACCTTAGAATCCTGCCCTGTCCATGCAATGGAGCCACAAACCCTTCGTGGCCTTAGAGAAGAGAGCAGTGTCTTTTGTGTATTCGTGTTTATTTGAGTTTGGAGCTGGACCTTGCCAACAACCCCTGGCAGGTCTCTGCCTCCCTCCAGCCCAGAAGGTATTCTGGAGCTTGTGGAAGGAAAGCTAAGAAGTATTAAATCCTTGAGTTTGGGGAGAATAGGCTAAAACCAGGACTGGGCTGGAGTAGAGGCTGTGGGAAGTAGAGGGTGAGAGAGACAAAGGCCTTTCAGGGGGACAACAGAAGAGCTCAAGGCTGCCAGCCAAGGAGATGCTGGGAGGGGAGAGGACAGGAGGGGAGGAGAGAGGAGAGGAAGGGAGAGGAGGGAAGGAGTGGGAAGGCTATAAAGAGGACTTGTCCTTCAGAGTAAGGAGGTGTCTCCTGCTGCAGCTTTTCACTGTAAAGACCCACAGGCAGCAGGTCCCAGCAGAAGAATTCTGCAGTCCCTTGATAGTGGGGACCTGACTGAGAGAGAAGCCAGGTCAGGTTCAGCTTGGAAGGGCAGTTGTTGAAGCCATATAGGAAGAGGAAGCTAGCTCTGCCTGGGTGGCGAGCACCCAGTCTAGATGACAAGAGGAAGAAGCAGTGACCCAGGCACCAGCCAGGCGGGGAGGCACAGTGGGAAATGGGGTGGTTTGGAAACTGGCTATGGTCGGAAGAACACTTCAATACCGTACTCAGGTTAGCCATGAAACCTGGGGGCTCTCCGTGTACCTGTGAGAGTGCACTAGTGTGTTTCTGCTGACACAGAGCTAGCGTGTTTCTGCTGACACATCCTTTGTCCTTGTTAGATCCAGGTTAGCGGGAGCAGGGAGACTGGGGAGGAAGAGGCCGGGCAGCTACCACTCTGTTTTATTTGAGCTGTTGAGTGGGGATAGGGTTTAAAGTTGAGTAGGGTTTAAAGTGAAGCCTGCGTGGTAAGCGTGGGTGGCATCCGATGTGGTATCCCTGTGGCAGACTGGTCAGTGAAATGGAGAAAGACTATCAGAGAGATCTGGCGCCCACTGATTCTCCCCTTCAAGCTGGCCACCCATGTCAGGAGCAGACCAACAGCACCCACCTACTTAACCCAGAAGCCTGGATGTCACCTTCTACTTGTCTCCTTCCTTGGCCTTCTACATTCTTTTGGGGAAATAATTCAGGCTGATTGTGCTTCTAAAATACACCAGAACTCTGCCCCCTGTGTCTCCCTTGCCCTTTCTGCTCACCCCATCCACTCTTTCCCACTAACAGATGCTCTGGAAAGCCACAGTGATCTTCTTAAAGTGTGATTTAGGTCACCCGATTCTTACCTTAAAACCGCTAATAGCTCTGCAGGGCGACACTACCACCTTTCAAGACTCTGACGCTAAGCCTGCTTGCTCCTCAGAGCAGACAATGTTTTCTTTTGCTTTGTTGTTTCTGAGGCAGTGTTCCACTATGTAGCCCAGACCGGCCTTGAACTTGGGATCCTGCTCCCTTACCTTCCCAAGTACGAGGATCACACAATCACAACCTGTAGTCAGTGTGTGTGTGTGTGTGTGTGTGTGTGTGTGTGTGTGTGTGTGTGTGTAAATGCTAAATTTACTCCTGTCTTAGAGGCTTGACACAGGTGTCCCTTCCTGTAGCCCCCATATCACAAATGCATGAATATGTCCTGAAGGGCCAGGAAAACTGGAAGAAGGTCACATTTCCTTTGAGTGCCCTAGAGGGACTGTAGCAGGGCTGTACCCCATGCTGTAGGGCTATGGCTACCACATCCCTTAGGGAGCTAAATGACCATCTGCTAAATCCACGGAGACTGCTAAAAACAGAGGAGTTCTTTCTGCTTTATGTTTCAGCTCTGGGGTACTTGAACTTAGTAGCATTATGTTACCTTTTTATCATGTGGAGTTCTTGAGGAAAGCATACAGGTGAGATAGCACATTGGGCTATCTCCATGTTTCTCCTTCCTGGGACTATTGGGGTTAGGGGGCAGGACACAAAAGGGGCTCTGAGCTTGCTCAGAAATCCTGTATGAGGAAGGAGCTGGGCTTCTGGAGGTAAAGGAGAGGTTTGGTAAGCTGACATATGTCTCCTCAGTGTTTCTGGTAGATTGGGAGGTAAAGACCAAGGAGGAAGATGAGCAGTGTGACTCGGTGCTCAGGGGCATCCTGCCACCAGCATCCTTAGAATCATCCCCGTTTCAGGAAAGAGTAAAAAGTGCACAGGAGAGATTGCTAGGCTGTTGCCTGGAGGGATGAGCCTTGAGCAGGGGTAGGGCCTCTGTTTTCTCTCCCTGAGAAGTGGAAGGGGATAGAGTAACTTCATTTGGGGAATAGGTTTCATTCTTAGAGCCTCTGGGGCCACCATGGCATTTATTGTCGCCATAAAGTAAGACTTCCAGTGTGTGACTAGAGTCCTGCTACCTTTACTGGCATCGACCCCAGATGGTGTCCAATCTTGGAGGCGGCCACTTGCCAGCTATGGGACTTTGAAGGTTTCGCTTCTTTGTATCATTGTTTTCTCATCTCTTAAGTGGGCAATTAAAGAGCCCTTCCCAGGGAGTATATGGGTCAAGCCCCCAGCTCTGGGCCCAGCAGGAAAGCACTATAAATACTAGAAGTTCTTCTGCTGCTGAAACTAGGGCTTATTTGCACTGGGCACACTGTCTTACTTTGGTTTTTGCTCTTTTAGGTCAAAACCAAATTGGGGACGAAAGGGTCTATTCCATCTTATATCTTATGGTCGGTCCATCACTGAGGGAAGTCAGGGCAGGAACTGAAACAGACTGTGGAGGAGCGCTGCTCACTGGTTCGTTAGCCTGGGCTTGCTCAGCCTGCTTCCTTATATGACCCGGAAACACCTCCTTATGAGCAGCACTGCCCACAGGTAACCTGGGTCCTCCCACCTCAAATGGTACTCAGGAAAATGCCCACAACCCTGTCTGATGGAGGCAGTTCTTTTGACCAGCCCAGTCTGATGGAGGCAGTTCTTTTGACCAGCCCAGTCTGATGGAGGCAGTTCTTTTGACCAGCCCAGTCTGATGGAGGCAGTTCTTTTGACCAGCCCAGTCTGATGGAGGCAGTTCTTTTGACCAGCCCAGTCTGATGGAGGCAGTTCTTTTGACCAGCCCAGTCTGATGGAGGTAGTTCTTTTGACCAGCCCAGTCTGATGGAGGTAGTTCTTTTGACATCTCCTCTTTCCAGGTGTGTCTAGGTTTGTGTCAGGTTGATGAAATACAATCAGCGCAGACACTGTTGATAGCACCCTGCCGAGCACACAGTCGTCCACTGGGTGTTTTATCGGACAGGGTACCAGTTCTAAAAGCAAGAGGTTCAAGTCCGCATCCTAGAGCCCTCTGGCGTTCCTCTATTCCTGAGCTCTGCCATCCTCATCCTTCTCATCCCTAGAACTCTCCACCCTTAGCCTTAATCAGAGTGGAAAGTGTCAGACTCAAAGCCTGAAAAATCTCAGTGTGGCACCCTTGCCTGGGACCATCTGAGATGGGATGATCCCATAGGAAGCGAATGGGATGGGAAGGAAACAGTCATGTGAGGTGTGGTTGCGCAATAATAAACCTCTGAGGAGCAGGTTTGCCTCTCTGTATGCAATGGGTGTTCTAGGTGGGAACCTCGGGGCGGGTCCTTCTTTTAAACATGTGTATTTTATTTTTAATTATGTACGTATATGCATGCCTGTGTGGGTAATGGGCACATATTAAACATTGTCAGACTTTGGGGAGTGACTGAGCAGAAACAGAAGTGCTGGCGTAAGTGTTGTCCCAAAGAGACTTCTTTGAAGAGGCTCATACCCTCATAGGTGAGGTTTGTGGCTTGTAGGGAATTATTTATAGTACAGGTTTGCCTTGTGGTCATAGAGTGCTGTTGTCTGTGGTGGCCCATAGAGAGATGGCAACGGTAGCTTAGGGATTCTGACATGAGGTCAGAGGACTTTGGTCTTAGCCCTTTCTCTGTCTAGTCATGTGGCGGCGGGGGGGGGAGGGGTACTGCTTCTTATTATCTCAGGGTTGTGTTAAAAATGGGGCCATTAGGAGCTGGAGATATGGCTCAGTGGTTAAGGGCACTGACTGTCCTTCCAGAGGACCTGGATTCAAATCCCAGCACCTACATGGCAGCTTACAACTGTCCGCAACTCCAAGATCTGGCGCTCTCATATAGGCATACATGCAGGCAAAACACCATAGCACATTAAAAAAAAAGGTAAATGTATTTTTAAAAATTTTAATGGGGCCATTAATATCTTTCCCACTTCTTAACAATTGTGACTATGACGGCACCCATAAACATAGTACTATGAATGAAGACCTTGGGTGTATCATTCGCTTTGGACCTGCCCCCACATTTGTAAAAGGGAGATAGCAGGACCTGTCCTGTTGATTTCATGGTTATAAGCTTGAAATAAAACCACATGGGCATGCTTTGTAGTCATGTACTCAATGATTAGTATTAATGCTGTATCAGAGTGTTAGTCTAAGGCAGGGCTTCATGAAGCTTGACACAGCAGGATGGGGAGACAGGAAGAGGAGAAAAGGAACGTTTGTAGTCAACATCAGCGGCCTTTTTAAACACTCTCTCCCTTTGTCCCTTCACTTGTCTCTGGCTGCTGTGACCAGTCCTCCCTGTCCTTCTCTCCCTCCAAGAGAGGCATCCTTCACAGCTCCCTTGGCCTTCAGCCTCCAGCTTAACCCCGGGGAGGGGGGGGTGGTATTTGGGCAATGCCTCCTGTGAACTATAGAGTCTCTGGAAAGAGACATAGGATTGTGACCAGGTAGGTGAAAGTTGTCACTCAGAGCACGTGTGGTCCTAAGGGAAAAGAGCTTTATTTCTGGGTGCTGCTGGTGTTGTCTCTCGAGGGGTACGAGGCTCTGGAGAGGCAGTTAGTTCTGAACTGGTCCTAAGAAACAGCCAGGTTTTGCTAGAAGGCAGGAGGAAAGCAGATTGGACATTCTAGGCAGGGAGAACTCTACCAGTCTGCGGTCCTATAGACTCAATAGGGCAAAGGTTGGGGGGCGGGTGCAGCTTGCCTTCTCCTGCCTTCTCTGAGTGGATGGTGCTCGAGGAGCTTCACTCCTCTCAGTAGCTCAGGCCTGTCCCTTCAGCTAGCTGTTAGATGGTCACAGGTTTAAACCCACAGGTAGCAGTTACAGAGGGGATGTGACATCCTTCTACCCAGCTCCCCTTTTGCTCTTGGTGGCCCTTCCTTCATCTCCCATCCACGCTGAACCGCCATCATTTCTGTACCTGACTTCTCTCACCTGCCAGTAGTTATCCAACAACTCTTCCTCGCTCCTTGCTGGCATCCTCTTTCCCGAAAGTCCCAGCGGAACACAGGCTCCTCTCTCGGCTGTGGGCTACATAGAGCAGCAAGAGGTAGGTAGCATCCTCCTTTGGGCTATAAAACCTGTCTAGATCCCAGTGTCCTTGGTGACCCACCCTTGGAGGCCACCTAGGGGAAACCTCTTGGTCCTATTAGATGGGAGTGTGACCCCCCCCCCCTTAAAGAAACTTTTTAGCAAGCTGTGTGTGGCAGCACATGCCTTTAGTCCCAGCTTGCGACTAGTAGAAGCAAGAAGATCTCTATGAGTTCGAGGCCAGTCTGGTCTACATAGTGAGTTCGAGGACAGCCAGTGCTATTTAGAGAGACCTTGTCTCAGGCTATATAGAGAGAACTTGTCTCAAAAAAAAAAAAAACCACTAAAAATATAAATGAAGATTCATTCCTGGTTGGGGTCCACGGGGGGGGGGGCACCCAGAAAGAGCTAATAACCCTGCTCTACCCAAAACCCTCTCAACTCTAGTCCCTGAACCCTTTGGTCTGCTCCATTCATTTTCCAACAAGCATAAACAAATTAGATTTCTACGATTCCCTGGAGGCCGGGACCACTTCACAGAGGTCTAAAAATTACGTTAGCTGCATAACTTAGAAAAGTCCCCCACAGGGCTGTGTAAATGTTGGAAGCCCTAGCCCTAGGTCCGGCTCACACCCAGGCAGTTTCTTCCTGCCCCTTCTCGGCCCTCCTCTCTCTCCCCCTCTTCCTCCTCGGAACCAGGATGTTTTGCCTCTGCTCCTTCATTGTTTCGCTAACCTGGCAGGGTCTCCTGTGGTGGAGCCCTGCCACAACTTCCTCTCTGGGTGTGAGCTAACACAGGGAACACACAGGAGCAGAGAGGCCTGCTCTCACTCTGTGCCTTCCTCAGCTCTTGGCCAGGCAAGAGCCTCTGCTGCAGCCTTTTCACTTGTTTTTCAAAGGATGAGAGGGGCAGAGAAAATGCAAGGTTAGGTGCCCTTCCAAAACAAGGTAGACTACCCATTACAGAAAGCTTTTATGTATTCTTATTTAACTGAGTGGGAGTCTTCTGGCCCTCGATCCTGAGACTTTCTCTTGAGGACACACACACACAGACACACACACGCACTCACACACACAGAGAGACACGCGAGCACACACATGCACACTCACATGCACACACACTCACACACACACACACACACACACACACACACACACACACACACACACAGCCCCATGAGTTACTTTCCTTTTGCCTGAGTAGGCTACTTCCCTCCCTCGTGATCCTCAAGGGCCCCTCCTGGCCAGTTCTTCTGTTTCTGGGAGGCTGACCCTAGTCTTACAACTCCAGTCTAGTCCCTGTCCTAGCCTGATTGAGTTCACATTTCCAGATCTGTCTCTTCCTGAGAGGAAAGGACACTGTAGTGAACAGCTGACAAAGGCTGGCTCTCATGGGCAGCGAAGGTGGTATGCCTAGTCAACTTACACTCTTCATCCATAGAGCCTGCCCCAAGGGACTTGCAAAAAAACAAAACAAAACAAACAAACAAAAAAAAAAAACAAAAAAAAATCAGCCTCAGACCTATATCCAAAGACTTTGTGATGTGTCTGATTTTTCTTAGGGCTTCTCCTTTTAGGATAAGAACAAGGAACGAAACAAGGTTCCTGAGAGTCCTGGACTGTCCATATTGACGACTGAATCTTTTGTTCACACAAACTCATTTGGCTCCCAAATGTCCTCCACCCAAAATCATTACATCCGCAGCAGCACTTCAAAACACAGCCTGGAGTGGCCGAGCAGGCCTTTCTGGGGAGATTACAACCACTTTCCCACACACACACATCCAGGTTCCTGCCTGCCCCCGAGAGTATCCCACCCCTGGCCATCCTGTCTGAAATCCCCCTCATTTGAAGGGTTCCTGAGAAGGGGGAGGCCAGGAGACTCCTCCTGGGGAGGGCCTCGGCAAGCTCTGGGCGGAAGGAGGGCTTTCCAGCCCCAGGTTTTGCCTTGTAAACTCCCAGGGGCACAAGCTCTGCTTCTCTGGGCTTCTCGTGTCCCAGAGGGACTCAGCTGACTTATTTACACAGCTCAGCCCTTACAGCAGCTCTCCCTGTCTGACTCATCCTTGCAGCCTATGGCTGGTGCTCAGTAAAAATATATGTTCTGGTTTTCAATGCGGCTAAATATACCCATCACAAAAGTGACCGCTTTGACCATTTCCAAGTTCCGAACATCCAACAATCACAATGTGATTACACCCGTCACATTCCTCTGCAGAAACCTCTCATCCTAAACAGAAACTCTTAAGTAATAGTCCCTGGCCTCAAGCCCCAAGTAACCTCTGGCCTGCTTTCCTTCTCGATGAAGTTTTCATTCCAAGTACTTCACGAGTGGAACCATATGGGGTTGGTCCTCTCCTGTCTGGCTTGGTTTGCTTACACATATCGGTAGCTGTAGGATATCCATTGTCTGCATATACCTCATCCTGTTAACCCTCTCCTCCACTTCCTGCTTTCATCTCTGGCTTGCTGTGGATACTGCTGCTGTGAACGGGGGTCGGTTATCTGTTCAGGTCTCCGCTGTCCATCCAATGAGGTAGAGACCCAGAAGTGGGATTGCTGGAGAACATATGCTAACTCTGTGTTTAGGTTTTGCAGGGACTGCCACACTGTTTCCATGGAGGCTGGAACCATGTTTACGTTCCTGCTGGCAGCACATATACTAAGTTCCAGTCCATCTACATCTTCCTAGCCCTAGCTGCCCCCCCTCCCTGAATGGTAGAAGCCGTCCCTAAGGGTGTTAGAGCCGATATTTTGAATCCATACGTGCCACTCGCTGGCTAGACAGTGGATTTAGAACTGTAATTCTCCCTCTTGCGCCTCTGTCCTGTCATCCAAAGCTAAGACTTAATTCGTTATCATGATTCCTAGAGGACTTCATCACCTTTAGAGAGGACTAGGGAGACGCCAATGCTAACCTAGCCACTGGCCAGAATGATTGGTACAAAGCTGTAGCAAGTGACTTGGACATAGATTGTCAATTAGTTCACGGGGAGCTGTCTGGGCTTATCTTCTGGGCACCCACTGGTTTTATCTGCGATTAATTGGGAAAGACACCAGGCATAAAGATAGTCTCTGATCTGCCACCATTTTCAGCGTTAGCCTGCCTGGTGACTTCAGGGCTGTGCCTCAGTTTCCCCTTCTATTAAAGGGAGAAGAATTACCCTCGTGCCTGCCTACTCAGAATGTAAGGATCTAGAAGGATAATTTAGGCCCCTTGAATTCTCCTGTATAAAGTGCTTGGAGGGGAGGGAAATGTGTGGGATTCTTAATTGGCTCTCTTGGGATAAAAGCATAATTTCATTCTTGTGGGAAGGACCTGTGAGCTCTGTGTTCTGCCTCTCTTCTGTAGGTGGCAATCCACACACTAAAAGAACAGAAAAGGGAGAGGAAAAGATCTCCCTCTTCCTTAAAGACTTTTCTCTCCTCCCTATGTGAGCACTCCAATTTTAGGAAAAAATATTACAATTACAGAGAAACTCAATCATAAGCACGAGACCCCATAGGTGCAAGGTGCCAGACAAAAGCTCTAAGGAGGCTTTCCAAGTTCAGGATCTGGGGGCAGTGGGGTACTCCAGTGAGAGAGGGGCAGGGTTGGGGAGTTCCAGGGCTGGGGATGAGGGTGGCACAGCTGCAGACCCTAGCCCCAGGACCTTCATCCTTCTCCAATAGACAACTAAATGGCCATTCTGCAGGACTGGTACCACCTTCCTCTTCCAAGGCCCTGAAATTACATCCTTGTTGTCTGTGTCCCTGCCGTTGGCAGATTGAAATCCTTTAAATCAGACCTGATCCTCAGTTCCACCTACATCTCCCATCTGCCAGCCCTCCTTTTTGTCAGTGGTCCTAGACATTAGCCAGATGTTTGCTGTTGGAAGTCAAAACATCGCCTCAACGTCGAGTATTGGAAGCAGGCTTTTCTCTTCTCCACGCCCATGCCACTCTCTCTCTATTGTGGTTCCTTTCAGCACCCGTTGACATCATCTCTGCTGGAAGCTGGTTCAGACATCCTCTTGCTCAGTCTCCTAGAGACTAATCTACAGCTGTTGGCACAGCAAGTCTGGTTTCAAAGCCCATGCAATAGACACACCATTTCCCTCCTCTTAGAGAGAAACAAAGTTGCCTTAAAACCTGAAGTTTGAAAGCTAGAGGGATAGTTTTTTGTTTGGTTTGGTTTGGTTCCCCCCACCCACTTCAGCTCTACCAGCCAATGACCTACAGCGTCATGGAATACGGGAAATCAAAGGCTTATTCTTCAACTCTGCCCCCCAAACACAAACTGGTACCAGGCTGCACTTGACATTTGGCCTTCTGTAGGGCTGAATAGTGAGGGTAGGGATGAGACCTCCAAGGGGAAACGGCTTGAGGGTAGGGGTGAGATCTCCAGGGGGAAGCAGCTTGTTTGGATACCATTGCTGCTCAGGAGCAAGGCTAGCTTAACACACATACGCACACTCACTCACTCACTGGGATGGGGAAGGTGGCTGAGATGGGGCTGGGGATTGGAAGAGTTGCTGCTGAAGCAGCTGCTAATTAGGAAATCCGATTCCAGGCTGTGCCAGCTTCCCTCATGAACACCAGTTCCCACACAGATGTTTTATAACATTAAGATGCTACAGAAGTGGAAACTGTCAACTTGGGGGGTAAATATCCAAGCAAAGCAGGGTAACTTTCTTGTTAATTTAGTCTCTGTTCTTAGTACAGGGGGGAATTCTGACCTGACACAGAGGGGCTGAGTCCAGAAGGATTGCATTCTTGTTCAAGGGTGGCTGAGAGTGCAGACACGCCAGCTCCAGCTGTTGGCGTGGCTCCGTGGTCACGGGTTCAACTGACTGTCTCTGACAGAGAAGCTGGGCTGGAAAGGGGGATGGGGTAGCTTTGGCCAAGCTTCCCGGAGGCCACCTCTGATCCTAAAGTGGGAAAAGCTAGAACCTAACGCACAAAGAGACACTTAATGACTTCTTACCGATCTAGGCAGTTATTAGATACCTACTAACCACAGCCAGCAGGTCTCAGGCCACCAGGAATAGCAGTTCTGACCCAAGGTGTATCTTGTCTCTGGATGCTCTGGAGAGACTCCCATTGGCATCTTCTCTATGGCTGGTTCATTAGTTGTGTCCACAGCTGACATCAGTGGAGGCATCAGGGACTAGCAAAGCAGTTCACCCTCAAGCTATGTCATGAGGCCTTTGGCTGTGGAGTCACAAGCCACGCACACGCTTATGCTTTATAAATGTCACGGGGGGGGGGGGGCAGCTCACACCACCACTTACGAGTCTCATAGACCAACTTTGTACTTAACGGGCTACAGACCACCTTCCAGGGGGGCAGTTTGGGGTTCAGTTGAAGTCATTACAAAATGACTCTTCCAGATCTCCAGTCTCTGCGTCAAGATACCAGAGGTGTTAGTTGCTTTTCTGATGCTCTGAGAAGACACCAGGACTGAGACAACTTAAGAAAGAGTTGGTCTCGGCTTGCATTCCGGAAGGTTAGAGTCCGTCATGGTGGAGTCAGCATGTCGGCAGGTAGCAGGCGTCGCGGCAGAACAGGGAGCTGAGAACTCACATCCTTGGCTGTAGGCACAAAGCACAGCTAACTGGAAATGCCAGGAGAATTTGAGCTTTGAAAGCCCGCCCCGGTGATATACCTCCTCTCGCAAGGCTGTGCCTCCTAAACCTCCAGAGACAGTGCTATCCGCTGGGAACCAAGTGTTAAAACAGGGGAACCTGTGAGGCTACATCGTGAGATCCAGACTGGACTAGGCTACCAGTATGCTGTGTCTTAGCCCTCCTCCGTTGGCTTTTATTTTTAATAAGCCTATATATACTTTAAAGATGGAATGGATTTTTAGAAAGCTGTGGTGAAACTTCTGACCACTTTCGATGCTGTGAGTTGATATCATTTATAATTTTGTCTGCATCTATTAATTTTATTTTGGTTTCGAGTGATGCCCACTAATTTCTCTCTATGGAAATTTTATGTCCTTCCAAGGTCCACCAGGGTGGGCGTGGCACATTCTAATTGTGCTTAGGGTTAGCATGAGGTCCTGTCAGTGGAGTTACCCTTTGGCACCAGTGAGTCTAATCCTGCCCTGCATGCTCTTGTTAGTTAGGGTTTATTCTACTGTAATAACCCCGTTAATTAAAAACTTACTGTTTCTTTAGATGCACGCACACGTTTCCCTTGCGTGTTGAATTGCCTTCCTTCTGGTGTCTAGGATTTGCTTTCTTGTTTGAAATCAAACCTCGATCACTTCTTTTAGGGTTAAGTCTTAAACCTGTGACAATTGGCCGACATGTCCATTAGCCTATCAAAGCTGAAATTGGCCATCAGGTTCTCCCAGCATCCCTCAGTCCCTAGGCTGCCCTCCCTCACCCCTCCAGCTGCTTTTCTCTATATAATCTAGCCATTTTGGTTACCTGGTTCTTTGGGCTCTTTTACCTCTTGGCTCAGGCCACGCCTCTTGATGGGCAGTTCCTCCCGCTCTCTCCTCATGTGGCCAGCTCAGTCTGACATCTTCACTCTGGACTCTCCCAGATGGCTCTGCCTCTGTCTGTGTGATGTCTCTCCCTTACATCTATAATAAAAGCATCAACCCCTTAGGAGCACTCGGCTCCTTCTTTTTCTTTTTCACTCAGGATGGAGGGCAGTTGGCTCACCTTTAAGTGAGAATCATTTTATTTGATTCTTTCAGGATACTCTGAAAGATGGTTTTGCTGCGGATGCGATTCCAGCTGCTCTCCTAGCACATTGCAAATGCTGCTCTGCTGTCTTTTCTTTGGTTTTCTTTGTAGCTGGTTTACCTCTATTTGCTGTTTTTCTTCTGGCTAAGACTCCTGTGAGTTTCTACAGGTTCACTATGATATTAACACACACACACACACACACACACACACACACACACACACACCAGGATTTTGTTAGAATTCCTTAGCTTAAAGATTTGTGCTTTTCATTGGTTCTGGAACATTCTCTGCCATTATCTCTATGAACGTTGACCCTTGGCTTTCCCCTCTCCTCCCTTAGAACTCTATTTAGGGACTGAAGACATGGCTCACAAGTTAAGAGAAATTGGTGCTCTTTCAGAGAACCTGAGTTTGGTCCCCAGCACCTATGATGGGCAGTGACCTGTAACTCCAGCTCCAGGGGAGCCTGGGTACTCTTCCAGCTTCCAGGGATACCCACCCACCCACACATCCTCACATAAATAAAAATAATAATAATTAAATAAAATTCCTGTTTAGTGTGTGTTCAGCTTCTTTTCCCTAATTTGCTAAACTTTTGTTTATAATTTCTATCTTTTTTTTTTTTTTTTTTTGTTTTTTTTTCGAGACAGGGTTTCTCTGTCTAGCCCTGGCTGTCGTGGAACTCACTTTGTAGACCAGGCTGGCCTCCAACTCAGAAATCCGCCTGCCTCTGCCTCCCAAGTGCTGGGATTAAAGGCGTGTGCCACCACGCCCGGCAATTTCTATCTTTTTAACCTGGTTTTTAATATTCTCTCTCTCTCTCTCTCTCTCTCTCTCTCTCCCTTTTTAAATTGTTTGTGTGCCTATGTGTCTGTGCAGGGGTGTGTGCACATAAGCTCAGGTGCCGGTTAACATGCACATCTTCTTCCATGATTCTACTCTTGGAAGCCTTATCTGACTTGCTAACTTTAGTTCATGAATGTTTTGTTTTTGGCTCATTTGTGATGTTGTTGTTGTTGTTATTATTGTTGTTTTACTGCGGTGTGTTATTAGAGGCTTTGGCTTGTTTGTTTTTAGTCAGAAAACGACAGGAATGGCTCTGAGGGTATGTCCATATAGAAAGTGATCATGTGGCTTTGCCAGGTTCCCCGAGGCACCGTCAGGGCCACTCCTCGTCTCTCCGTTACTCACTGGTGTGTGAATACCATCGATCTTTAGACCACCTTTTAGATCATCTTTAGATCTCCAGATCACCTTTTAGATCATCTTTAGATCTCTAGACCGCCTTTTAAAAGATGCAGTCTTCTTCAGTGTATCCACAGGAATTAACACCACTCTCCAGGACACCTGAATCATGCAGAGAATGTGAGTCTGTGCTGCCCACTTAGCCAAGATTAGCTTTGTGGTTATAGCCTTTATGGTGAGGTTGCTTTTAGCTTTCGGCTTAAACCAAGATTGGCTGGCTGGGTTTCCTCCACGTCCCTCTGTGGGTTCGTTTCCATTTGCCTTTTGTCCAGGGTCGAGTCCTTCCGATTCCAACCTGGTACAGGGGTTCCCTTTGGGCCTCCTTGAGAGTTCACACGTTCTGCTGCTTGCACTCCTGCCTTCCTCAGAAGGTTGAGATGTTGAATGGATGTCGGCTTCAGTCCTTGCTTGCCTGCCTCTGTTCCTAGACTTGGCTAGGTTTGGGCCTCAAAGGATTTGATTCTTTCCCCATGCACCAGCTCAGAAGTGCATTTGGGATATATATATATATATATATATATATATATATATATATATATATATATATATTTTATTCAGGATTTTTAGCTGTTGATGGTAACAGGATTATTGAGGACACCGCAGGGGACTATTGTCAACCATGTAGTTTTATTTATAGCGTGTGTTTTTTTCCATTCTTACATCTTTAGTCTGCCCTCGGGGAGATAGCATGGTTGTGTGTGAGCAGTGCCTTGCCTGTGGCCAAAGCACTTCTTCCTACAGTGGAATTCCTTCAGCTGACAGGGATCTGAGAGCTCTACTCCTGATCTCTGAAGGAGGGGCTATCACTGCCTTCTCCCAGGCCAGCCACACTTCCCAGGCTGGGCCTCCTCTGCCTTTTTTATAAGGCTCTAATGGAGCTAAGTTTATTATCTTCCTTTTGTCCCTGGCTTCCTTGGGGCATCCCTCTGCCTTTCTGTAAGTCCTTTTCTTCTTCTTCTTCTTCTTCTTCTTCTTCTTCTTCTTCTTCTTCTTCTTCTTCTTCTTCTTCATCTTCTTCTTCTTCTTCTTCTTCTGATATCCTTTGAGAGTAATTTTTCCTATTGTGTCCCAATTAACCAAAAGGGGAGAGAAAGCATCCTTACACCTGTGTGCTTTGTCAGTCCTTCTGGGGGAAGCTATGTACCTCTGCAGCAGCCCAGGAAGAATAAGACAAGCATACCTGGTGGGTGGCTGCATTCATAACCTTAGAGACTTTGTGGTCACCTCTGGCAGCACCCTCCCACATCCAGCTTGTAGCCTGTCAGCAGGCTCTGCCTCCCCCTCCGCCCCCCCCCCAGAGGAACCCAGAGGCCCTAGTGATTTCCCCGCCCCTCCAGGAAGCCTCTGCTAATTATCACCTCCAGGAAAGAGAGTCAAGCCATGAAAACAGTCATTCTCAGGGGACTGGGAGAGGAAATAACTCCCATAGAAAGTTCTCAGAATCTCAGAGGGCGGTTTGTGTTGTCACCACCCAACCCACCCAGTTGCTGGCCACTGCCGTGTAACTGACCAATGCAGTGTAGTGAGTTAGCTGCAGCCACGCCCGACCGTAGTTATTGAACCCTTAAAACACGGCCAGTAAAGAACTCGGGGGATAGCTCAGTGGTTAAGAGCGCTGGCTACTTTTCCAGATGACCTGAGTTTGATTCCCAGCATCCACCAGTGCCTTCTTCTGGCCTCTGAGGGCACCAGACATGAAAGTGATACAGACATACACTCGGGCAAAACACCCACACTCGTGAAGGGGTAGGGCACAGTAAAATATTAACTAGATTTCAAGTTCAGTACAAAAATATAATTACCACCATGATACTTCAAGTTTATATTGAAATGATATTTTGAATAGGTTGAATAGAATAACATTTCACTTTTTTATTTTATATATATTTAAAATGGCTACAAAGTTGGTTTTATGGCTTCTAAGTTTTTATCTTCTGGGCAATAATAATCTAAAAGATAATTTGTTCCTTCCCCCATCCCACCCCCCTAGTTTGTTCTATTTAGATGCAAATGATAGTTCTGCCTGTCTGCAATCTCTGCTTATCAGATGCTTTGACATTTTTTTGCCTGGGCATATAAAGATAGAAGTGACTTCATTCACTCCCCACTGAGAATTTTCCATGGTGCCACAGCCTGCAAGCCCAAGCCTAAAGAGAAAGATTCTCAAATCAGGAAAATAAAAAGGGAGGGGGCAGTTATAAAGATTTAATTTTTCAATGTGTGTGTGTGTGTGTGTGTGTGTGTGTGTGTGTGTGCAAATATGCAATGCAAGTGTGTGCAGGTGCCCTCAGAGACCAAAAGAGGGCGCCTTTTGGAACCGCAGGTGTTGTGAGCCACTGGATGTGGGTGCTGGGCGGAACTCTGGGCGGAACTCTCGTACTCTGTAGGAGCAAGGAGTGCTCCTTAGTGAGGCACCATCACCTTAACCCCTAAGTGGAGTTTGTAAGCAGCCACAGGGTCAGCAATAAGCTCCGAGGGTCATTTTGGGGTGCTGAAGGTTTCTTCAGGTTTGCTTTTCAAAAGCCATAGAGTTTTCAGTGATGTGTTTGTTATTTCAGCCGCTGCAAGGAACCATTGGCTGGAAAATAACAACGCCGAACCCCACATAGGATACAGTCCCTTTTATCAGAGTCAAGAGGACCATTCAGGTTCCAGAAAGGGAGTGACAGCTCAGACTGCCAGAACGAGCTACAGTTCCTCAGAAGGCCCAGAAAACCCCCCTCTCCTCCCTGAGCCAAGAGCTGAGTGGAGCAACATGGCTTCCTCCCGCAGAGCAGACATCGCTGGTCTGCGCCGTAGACCCTCGCCTGAGATCACCACGGCGCCGACCGCCCACAGCAGCTTGTCGTGTGAGTGTGTGTCTTGATGCTCATTCATGTATGTCCAGTCCTTGAAAACAAACTCTCTGCCCCATTCCCCCCACGCACACATCCAGAGCAACTGTGTCCATGTAGAGGTTCTGCTTTGGGGTGCATTAGGCAAGTCCTCCTCCCAGCCCCTCTTGTAAAGTCAGACCAGGGTGGAAGGTGCAGATTTGTTGTACATACTGATTGGTCCTTTGGCATCTATGCTCCATGCCAGTCTAAATCCTCACCTCCTCCTGCCTGCCTGCCAGGATCTTGCCACACAGTCTTGTGCCCCCCCGGGGGGGGCTGGGGGGGGAAGAAGGCTTTGTTTGAGTTGATGGAGTTTGAGTGGTTCTTGCTGCTTTGGTCTGCACAGTTGGTAGCTTAGGACACTTCAGTGAAGGACTTGCAGTTCTCTGAGTGCAGCTCAGCTCAACCTAAGAAGGAAGACAAGGAGTGTAGTGCTAATCAGGCACACCCCTACATAGCAAGGAGCTTGCTCTCCCAGTCCTTCCGGTGAGGTCCCGGTCATTCTCTCTTTGAGGCTTTGGAAACTGAAGCTCCCCACGGAGAATCCCCCCCCCACACTGAGAATAGTGGGCAGACAAGTCAACCCAGTGTAGGAGAGCAGGCAGCAGGGTTCCAAGTGCGGAAAGCCTAAATCTGTGTGTTGGTGAGAGAGCACTACAGCTGAGGAACAGCGTGCCTAGAGTGAGCAGTGATATAAGGACATAAAAACACGTGGCTTCCTGTGGATCATCAGTGCCAGCGTCCTCTCCTCACCGGGAAAGTGCAGAACAGTGGGCAGACGACACTATGCATGTGGGGTAGGTGCAGAGCAGTGGGCGGACGACACTATGCGTGCGGGGTAGGTGCAGAGCAGTGGGCGGACGACACTATGCGTGCAGGGTAGGTGCAGGATGTTTGCAAGCCAGGCAGTTTATACTTGATGTGGTGGGAAAACTCACTGAAGGGGATTTGCACACTGGAGTGATAGTGTTAACACACTGAGGGAGGTGCCATCTGGCAGCCAGCCTGTCAGGTGTCTGATACGGGAGTAAAAGGGGACCTGAAGTGAGTTGAACTATCTATCAGGTAGACATCTAGACAGCGGGTGCTGGTTGGCCAGGTGACTAAGAGCTGAAGAATCGCTCAGCAAAGAGTCTTCAAAAGGAAGGGTCGGAGGCCTTGCACCTAACAGGCATAGAGTCCTGGATTCAGTCCTCAGCACCTTACAAAACACCTGTGCATTCCCAGAATTCAGAAGGTGGAGGAGGCAGGAGAATCAGAAGTTCAAGACTGGGCTGGAGAGATGGCTCAGTCGCTAAAGTCACTTTCCCAGAGGAGCCATCTTCAGTTCATAGCACCCACCCTGGATGTCTCAAAGCCACAGTAACTTAGCTCCAGGGGACTCAATGCCTCTTCCAGCTTCCATAGGCACGCACATGCATACTGGAGTATACATACATAAACACACACACACACACACACACACACACACACACACACACACACACAAGTAAATCTTTTTCTAAAAGTTCTTAAAAGTCATCCTTGAACTGAACCGCCAACCAACCGCAGGCCAGACCTAAGCCTCCCTGCACATATGTAGCAGCTTGGTCTTCACGTGGGTCCCAAACAACTGGAACAGAGGCTATCCCAAAAGCAGTTGCCTGTATGTGGGATGTGTTCTTCTAGCTGGTCTGCCTTGTCTGGCCTCAGGGAGAGGGGAAGTCCCTAGCCTCCCAGAGACTTGAAATGCCAGGGCGAGGGGTATACCCAGGGGGCACTCACCCACTCAGAGGGGAAGGTGAGGGGACAGGGGGAAGGATTGTAGGAGGGGTGACCAGGTGGGGAGCGGTGAGCAGAATGTAAAGTGAATAGAGAAAAATTTTTAAAGGTTATCTTTGAGTTTGAGGCCAGCCTATGGTACATGAGACTCCCACCTCAAAAATTAAAATTAAAATAAAGATCCTTAAGCCAGGAACAATGGCACGTGCCTTTAATCCCAGCTGTTGAGAAGCAGTCAGATCTAAGGTCGAGGCTGGCCTGGTCTACAGAGTGAGTTCTGGGACAGCCAGGGCTACATAGTGAGATCCTATCTCAAAAAAAAAAAAAAAAAAGCAAAACAGAAAAAGATTCCTATCAAAAGAAGGACGGTGGAGAGCTGGTGAGGACCTCAGGCAGAGGCTGAAGCCATCGAAGATGACTCCCTGGTTTCATACTCTGTGACAGTCTGGGGGCACTTCGTTCTGTAAGGGAAGGCATGAAGGCATATTGTGCTCCAGCCATTCATGAAGACTGTAGAGCTCAGAAGCCCTGCGGGTGATACTCTCTGGTTTGGCTCATTGTCCAGTGTTGAGAATTCTGCATGTGTTGAATTCTGGTACATCCTGGGGCCCTTCGTGAAGGTGAGGAATAAGTCCTCATGATCCAAGACTGATCTCTAAATTGTAGAACAGTGGTTCTCCACCTTCCTAATGCTTCGACCCTCCAACACAGTTCCTCACGTTGTGGTGACCCCAACCATAAAATTATTTTTGTTGCTCCTTCATAACTATAATTTTGCTACTGTTATCAATTGTAATATAAATATCTGTTTTCTGATGGTCTGAGGTGACTACTGTGAAAGCGTTGTTCGACGCTCCCCCAAAGAGGTCAAGACCTAGAGATTGAGAACCACCCCGAAATAGTCTGAGGCTTGGCAGCAGCTGACTCCATTACTGATAATCTCTCCCCTGAGGGCCGATCATTGGTGAGGGCAAAAGGCAATCTTTGGAGGCTAGCCTGGTCTAGGGAGTGAGGATAGCCAGGGCTGTACAGAGAAACCCTGTCTCGAAAAAATAAAAAATAAAAAATTAAAAATAAAAAGGCAGTCTGGTTGATAGTCTCTCTTGCAGTTCCCTAGTCTCCTAGGATGGGTAGTTCTTCCTGCCTTCTCCGCACATCTGTGTATTTCATGAACTCTGAGTCTGAGCCCACTGGAGAGAATGCGACATTTGGAAGTCCTGCTGGTGGGATTTTTAACTGATCTCATCTGCTTTCAGCCTTGGAGAGCCTTCCCGAGTCACCCAGCAGTTCCAGGTCACAAAGAATCACCTCTTCTCAAACAGAGAGTGGGACATCCCCGGGCTTCCTGGAGAGGACAAGGGGGGTCTCAGAAGAAGGGACTGTGCACATGCAAGTGGCTGGCACCTGGGTCTCCCGCCAAGCCTCCCTTCCTGCTCTGGAACCTGGGGAGCCAACTGTGCTCTCCCAGAAGAGAAACTCATCCGGCTGGGAGCACTCCGGGCCACCTTTCTCCTGGACTCAGAGTCACTCTCCTCCCTCAGACCACCCATCTCGTGAGTACTCCTGTCCCCAGCTGAACCCTCCAATCTCAAAATAACCCCCAAGTGGATGTGTATAACCAGGTGGCCGAGAGCTGTGTCAGGGTAACGGGGCAACAATAAGCAAAGGATGCCTTCAAAGCCATTCCTTCAGTGCCAAGTGCTTTGGGTTGGAGGTACAATAAGTGCGGCTTATCTCAGCATTGAGCTTCTCACTTAAAATACGTTTTTAGCCGGGCATGGTGGCGCACGCCTTTAATCCCAGCACTTGGGAGGCAGAGGCAGGTGGATTTCTGAGTTCTAGGCCAGCCTGGTCTACAGAGTGAGTTCCAGGACAGCCAGGGCTATACAGAGAAACCCTGTCTTGAAAAAAAAAAAATATGTTTTAACTGTATACAGAGGAAAATATCAGCTGGTCTGGTGGCTGCTGTGTCCCTGCCTGGTGGTCCTTCTCCCCCTTTTCCTTTTCTCCCTTTCTCTATACACACACAACAAAGATTACATGTGACTGCGGTGTGTGCTTATAAGAGAGGCTCTGGGCCAGGGTGCTTGAATGAAAGGTGAGCCAGACCCCGTTGCACCGTCTGATTAGCGCTTTTGAGTCTTGTTTGTTTATTTTTGCAAAAAGCAGTTTCTTTGATGGCCGAGAAAATAGGTGCGTGTGTTTTTTGCCGGCTTGAATTCACAAGCTCACACAGTACAGGTGTTTTTGTGTGGCTTTTGTTAGGCCCTGTGGTTGTAGAGAACTGTCTTGTCCCATTCTGCCATGCCACTTCCGACGCACCAGCCCCAGCTAAGCTACTCTAAGCCACTGGTGTTTCTTCTGAGCCACTATGTCACTTGTCAGACCAGGTCACCCAATGCCTACCTGCCCAGAGACTGTAGCCCTCTTGAGGACATTTCTAGAACAGTGTTGGGTAGTTAAGAATTGGGAAGGGGGTGCTCACATGGGCTCACAGATTCCCCCAGGGGGCAGAGCCAAAAAGATACTGTAAACTGCCCCTCTGCATACAGTTCAGGTTGTGGTTTTAGCCTTGGGCTATGAGAGGCCAGGCAGAGTAGCCAGATTTGCCCTTCAAAATATTTTTAAGTCAGGGTTTTTTTTTGTTTGTTTGTTTTGTTTTGTTTTGGGTTTTAAAAATAAATATAGCTTTCTATTTATTCTTTGAGAATTCCATACATGCATACAGTATATTTCAATCATGCTCAGGCCTCCCCATAACCACTGTCCAACTCCTCCAGATTCCCTCCCTCCCTCCCTCCCTCCCTCCCTCCCTCCCTCCCTTCCTCCCTCCCTTGCTCCCTCCCTCGGGATCCAATCTTTGCTGTCCATAAATCCATGGGTGAGGCTATCCATTGGAGCATGGTCAACCAGGGACCACATCTCCTGAAAGAAACCAAGTCTTTCTACCCTAGCCAGCATCAACTATCAAGAGCTCCTCAGCCTGAGCTGGGGGCTTATGTTCTACTCCCTCAACTGTGACAGCACAGGGTTTTTTTTTTTTTAAAGTACCTTGCAAAAGTGGGAGTATGTGTTTATGTCACCAAAGCAAAGACTGAGCCCAGAGATCTCCTCTGGAACACCTATTTAAAGGACCGGTCTTCTTGTCTAGGCTTAGTGTGCACGGCCCTGCTGATGGGGTGTGGGCGGAACTTATGGTTCATGGTTGTAGGAGATCGGTTTTTAAGATTATTTGTTAGTGGCCTGGAAAGATGCTCACTGGTTAAGAGTCCTTCCTGTTCTTCCAGGGGACCCTAGTTCGGTTCCCAGCACCCATATCAGGTGGCACTGAAGTCACAGTGTCTGTAACTCGAGGTCCAGAGGGTCAGGTGTCTTCTTCTAGACATCCACAGGTACATTCACACAAACACACACATTTGCATGAATAAACATAAATAAACCTTTTCAAAAAAGATTATTTATAAGTGTTGGTTGAATTAGACAAAAGCTACGAAACTGTGCAGCCTTGGGTTCTGTGGCTTGGTGATTGACAACCAGCTTTGTATTTCTGAGGAATCTCTACTGTGTCAGGGTCATTTAGTGTTAATCATACACATTACACCTAGTACTGTGGTATATTTGAAATGAATCCACATTTCTAATTTTACTGGACCGGATTCTCTTCTTCTGTATGTTTTAGGCAAAAAGGCAACAGACCCTCATATTCTTCCTTAAAAAAAAAAAAAAAAAAAAAAAAAAAAAAAAAAAAAAAGACAGGGTCTTTCTGTATAGTCCTGACTGTCCAGGAACTCACTGTGTAGACTAGACTAACCTTGAACTCATAGAGATCTGCTTATCTCTTTGCTTCAAGTGCTGGGATTAAAGATGTGAGCCACTCAGCCTGCCTCTGACTCTCATTCATTGGGTAGTTGTCCTTCTAAAGCAGTGGTTCTCAACCTTCCTAATGCTGCAGCCCTTTAATACAGTTCTTCATGTTGTGGTGACCCCCAACCATAAAATTATCTCATTGTACTTCATAACTGTAATCTTGCTCCTGCTATGAATTGCAATGTAAACATCTGTGTTTTCTGATGGTCTTAGGTGTCCCCTGTGAAAGGATTGTTTGACCATCGAGGGGTTGAGACCTACAGGTTGAGAACTGCTGTTCTAGAACCTTCCATTTCTAATGTTTGCAGTTTCGCTGATTTTCACTGTCCTTGAACCTTACTAACAATCACTCTTCCACAGTGACCTGGGTATTATGCTGTAGGTGATGTCAGACTGCCCTCTAAAATGTTCACCAAAGAGGACTTTAGTGCAGAGAACATACCCCAGAGAGCGCCTGAGGCCAACGAAGAAACAAACCTCTGCCCTGTTTTTAAAGTTAGCCTGGCACCTTCTAGCCTACCCAGAAAGCTCTGTAAACCTCTCCTACTGAATGGATTTCATGAGATTCTGCTAACCCTTTCTGAGCCCGTGACTGTCAGGAGCTTTGGGTATGTAGGCCAGAGTGCCTAAGGAGGACTAGCAGGACCTGCCACGGCAGACTTGGAGTCAGTCTGCCTTACCAGCCTGCTCAGTGAATGAGGGCAAGCAATGGAGTCCTCGTTCAGGGGAAGAGTTTGTGGTTTTTCCAGCAGTGTGACCTAGGGAAAAGCCCAACGCTTAAACCAGTCAGGTCTGTAATGTCCCTCAGGAGATGTGCCTAGGGCGATAAGCTAAGGGCATGGTGGGAGGTTCTTTTGAGCTAAAAGGTGGCAACATTTGATGATCCATACATACTCAATCTGTGTCCTCTGGGTCTCCTTTACTGCCACCTAGGAACACGGTGTGTGGTGCTGAGTGTGTTTTTGCCAACTTGACACAAACTAAGGTTATCTGGGAAGAGGAACCCTCAATTGAGAAAATACTTCCCCATCTGATTGTCCTGTGGGGCAAGTCTATTTTGTTTTGTTTTGTTTGTTTTGTTGTTGTTTTTGTGGGTCCTGGTTCTGTAAGAAAGCAGGCTGAGGGAATAGAGAGATGTCTCGGTGGTTAAAAGCGCTGACTGCTCTTCCAGAGGTTCTGGGTTCAATTCCCAGCAGCCACATGGTGGCTCACAACCATCTGTAATGGGATCCAATGCCCTCTTCTGATGTGTCTGAAGACAGCGACAATGAACTTATATACATGAAATAAATAAAAACATCTTTAAAAGAAAAAAGAAAAAAGAAAGCAGGTTGAGCAAGCCAGTAAGTAGCGCCCCCTCCATGGGTCTACTTCAATGATAGGTTCTACCTAGAACTTTACAATAAAATAAGATAAACGTTCTTTCTTTCCCGAGTTGCTCTTGGTCAGTATTTTATTACAGCAATAGAACACGAAGCAGAACAGACTGTTCAGTACAGTATCTTCCACATCCTGGGTAGCCAGGAGTTAATCTGTTTCTGACTAGAATCTGTATCTTACAGCACCAAAGCACGCCCAGGAAGATGAGCTGGGGAAGGAGGGAGGAGGGGGTGGGGGGAATACAAGATGTAAGGCGTTGCTCTCCACCCTCTCCTGCCTCTCTGCCTCTAGATTTTCCTTGTGGTCTCTTTGAGTGTTGGTCCTGGTGTGGGGGGGCAGGGCTATAAACAAAGCAACAAGTGGCCCCGCCCCGGTGAGGAGGGCGGGGAGGAAGCTCTGTTCTGAAGGCACAAATGTGTATGTTGAATTGTGTGAGAGTGACTACAATTCCGCACTAAATTTAGTGTGAGTTTCCTGGAAATGGGGGCACAAAGGGAAGCTGGGTGGAGCGTGGGATTGTGATCGGACAGTCAGCATAGATCGGACAGTCAGCATACCGTTTAGCCCATAGGCAGTGGGAGGGCAGTGATTCCAAGAGGAATATTTATGTAAGAGATGCTGAAGATCATAATAGAAACTGCTCTCAATTGCTGGTTTTGTGAGAGTCGTGCTGATGTCCTTGGAAGGTGACATTTTGTAGACGCAGTAAGAGCTGGGGTGGAATAATGGGCCTTGACTTATTGAGAGTCTTTCCAGTGGGCGTTGAGATGTTACAGTCCAGGTAAATGGCTTTGTGGTGATGTCACTTTTGTGAAGGGAGAGGACAGAAACAGAAACGACATGAAGGACTTTGGATGTAGTCTGCCTTGTTGTAATACCAGCCGCCTCCGCTTTACTTCTGAGAAGTTCCGGACTTCTCAGTCAAGGTTGAGCCATGTGACAGAAAGTGGCAGGTGCTCACACCAGGTGAGCGGTCGTTCCCTCTGTGACCTGTGACAAACACTAGAAACTTAGCTCAGGCCTTGTCCCAGTGAGTGATGGTATTCCAGGTTTTTTAAATTTTTGTTTAAAAGTGTTTATTAGCGTAGGGGAGTACATTTGCCACAGTGTGTAGGAGCCAGAGGAAAGCCTGAAAGAATCAATTCTTCTCCTTCCAACCATGGCATACAGGACTGAACTCTCGTCAGGTTTGGTAGCAAAGGCCTTTACTGCTGAGTCATCTTGCCAGATTCATCCATCCATCAATCCATCCTACCTTCCTTCCTTCTTTTTAATTTTCTATTTATTTTTGCCTTTGCCAAGGTTCAAAGTCCGAAGGTTTCTCGTTTTTCTAACGCCAGCCTGCGGGTTCCTAGCTAGTGCCGCAGGTGCCCATGTAGGATCATAGGCAGTGCCTATGGACAAATTAAGCAAGCGTCCTCTGATCCCTTTTTTAAGACAGGGTTTCTCTGTGTAGCCCTGGCTATCCTAGAACTCACTCTGTAGACCAGGCTGGCCTTGAATTCACAGAGATCCTCCTGCTTCTGCCTCCCAAGTGCTAGGACTAAAGGCGTGCGCCACCACTGCTTGGCTCAAGCATTCCCTTTTTTATTAGAGGCACTGCTTTGCAGAAGTGTTCACACACATTGTGCAGCTATACCCTGAGGATTAAACGAAAATTGTCAATCGGGCAAATAGCACAATGCCTGGGGCTTTGCCATGGCTTACTTGAGGATGGCTGTTTTGTTTTGTTGGGACGGGGTCTTATGCTGTAGTTGAGGTGGACCTGGAACTTACTGTGTAGACCAAACTGGCTTCCAGCTCATGATCTTCCTGCCTCAGCCTCCCAAGGTTACAGCATGTGCTGCATGCCCAACCAGGGTGGCTTGTTACAGTGATGACGTGGGTGACCGTGGGCTGCACAGTCCTGAGGCTGGGGAATGGACCTGCTTTCCTCTGTGACTCAGTATCTGTGACCTTTGTGATTGATCTCTGGGGCCATTTCTTGGCTAACACCACCAAAATGGCTAGTGCCATTTCCAAGCTGAATCCAAGATAGTCATCACAATGGGGTTGTCTTTAAGGTTCTATTTGTAATTGTGTGTGTGTGTGTGTGTGTGTGTGTTTGTGCATGTGCTCAAGATGTGCACACACACCCCATTTGTGTGCAGGTTTTACACATGAATAAAGGTGCTCTCAGAGACCAGAAGAGGATGTTGGGATCTTTGGAGCCAGAGCCACAGGCAGTTGTGAGCCGCCCAGTGTGAGTGCTGCAAACCAAACGCAGGTCCTCTGAAGGAGCAACACACACTAATTGTCGAGTCCTGGCTACCCACCACCTCTGTGCCTTGATTGGAATATTGAACAGATGACATAGTGCAGTTGATTAGAAATAAAAATACCTTTAAAGTAATTCGGAGACCATTTATGGAACATACCCATATCTCTATCACTTCTTTCTTAGACAAAAGTGGCTTCATTTTTTTTAGCACATGACAATTTTTCTTTTCCATTGTTTACAAATTTCACATATGCATATAATGTATTTTGACCAAATTCAATTCCCCCCATTCTCCACTTCCCAAAGTGCTGCTCTTTATGGTTTTTTTTTAAACTTTTATTTTATGTGCATTGGTGTTTTACCTGCATGTATGTTTGGATGAGGGTATCAGATATTGAAGGTACAGGTGTTGTGAGCTGGCATGTTGATGCTGGGATTTGTACCCACGTCCTCTGGGAGAGCAGTCAGTGCTCTTAACCACTGAGCCATTTCTGTAGGCCTGTGGTTTTTGTTTTTTGTTTGTGTTCCAGCAGGGCTGGATGCCTTTGCACACATTGTCTCTGTGGATAGCGTGCACCTGCGTCTGTTCTCATTAAGCTCCAGTAATCAGAGCAGCAGGCTGTGTTCCCACTGTCAGGGAGTTCACGGCTTTGCACAAGAGTAAAAGGAACCTTTTCTTCCTATACTCTATCTAATTTTCTTTTAATTTCTATTTGTTTGTTTGTTTGTTTGTTTGTTTTATGTATATGAGTACACCATTGCTGTTTTCAGACACACCAGAAGAGGGCATCAGACCCCATTGCAGATGGTTGTGAGCCACCATGTGGTTGCTGGGAATTAAACTCAGGACCTCTGGAAGAGCAGTCAGTGCTCTTAACCACTGAACCATCTCTCCATCCCCCTATCTAATATTTTTTAAAATTAATTTATTTATTTACTTATTTATTTTATGTAAGTACACTGTAGCTGTCTTCAGACACACCAGAAGAGGATGTCAAATCTCATTACGGATGGTGGTGAGCCACCATGTGGTTGCTGGGATTTGAACTCAGGACCTTTAGAAGAGCAGTCAGTGCTTTTAACCACTGAGCCATCTCTCCAGCCCCTCTGTCTAATTTTTAATGGCTTTCTAATTTTTATTTTTATGTGCACTGGTGTTTTGCCTGTATGTGATTCAGATCTTCTGGAACTGGAGTTCCCGACAGTTGTGAGCTGCCGTGTGGGTGCTGGGAATTGAACCTGGATCCTCTGGGAAAGCAACCAGCGCCCTTCACTGCTGAGCCATCTCTCCAACCCCCATTTCTCCATACTGTCTCTCTTTGACTAAAATCTGTTTGTGCTTTTGGCCACAACTGCACATAAGACTAGTCTTCAAAGAACTGTTTATAATATCAGCTCCCTTTTTTCCCCCATTCAGAGGCGTAATTAATTAACAGCTGAAGCCTTTCATGGTAGGGGTATAGATAGTTCTTTGTTGCTGTTGGCTTCATGTGGGAAAAAGAAAGAAAGCACCTTCTTTCCTTGCCTGCCTTCATTTTGTTCCCCAGCTTTCCTGCACCTTATTCTTGCCTGTAATGAGGACATCATGTGGTGCTGGGTTTGAACACAGAGCCTGGTGCATGCCAAGTGAGCTCCCTACCACTGAGGTATGGCCTCAGCCCTTTGGGGATAGGGCTTTAAGGGCTTTAAGGTACCTTGTTGAAGTCAGCTCTTTTGTTTGTTTGTTTGTTTGTTTTTCATTTGTTTGTTTGTTTTTGTTTGGTTTTTTTTTTCCCAGACAGGGTTTCTCTGTGTAGCTCTGGCTGTCCAGGAACTTACTCTGTGGGTCAGGCTGGCCTCGAATTCAAAGATCCTCCTGCCCCTGCCTCCCAAGTGCTGGGATTAAAGGCCTGGGCCACCACCGCCTGGCTAGGTCAGTTCTCAAGTACCCTTGGGGAGTTTCTGGTGCTCTCAGCTATGCCACTGTGATGAAGGACAGATGTCGCATTCTGACCTGTGGTAGAGTGTGTGTGTGTGTGTGTGTGTGTGTGTGTGTGTGTGAGTGAATGAATGAATGAATATATCTATATCTACATCTATATCCATATCTATCTATCTATCTATATATATACATATATATATATATGGTATATGATATATGAATTCCTATGGCTCTTGACAGTTATCCAAGGACATCCATCCATTGCACTGATCAGAAAGAAAAGAAACTGTCCGCAGCCTAGAGTTTTGGATTTCTAGAGTGCTCCCTGGAGTACCAGGCTGGTGTGAAGATGGCTCTCTCTAGCTTAGTAAGACTTAGTATCTACAGTCATGGAGTTTGTCTGCTTTTAGGTGAAATAAAATAAAATTCCTGAGGCAACACTCTCCTGTTGGTTAGTAGTTCTGTTAATGTATGTCCTTTGGTCTTTCGAAGCATAAGCATTTATGCTGTCCATGATTTAGGAAAGTTCTCCAGACCCTTTGATGATTGGCGACCACTTTCATAAGCCAGCACTGCCCTGACTGTGTTCTGCAGAACTTCAGTGCTGACTGAGGGGTTGCACACCACACTGGTTCAACCCTGATTCATGGTATGGACTGGATTTTAGTCTATGGTAGCATTTGAACAAAAGGGTTACATTGGTAAAAACAAGCCAGCAGCCACAGCCTTATCACGGTGGCCTACCCTATGGGATTACTAAGCTACGGCGTGCAGTTCCCTATAGAAAACAAATTGATTTTTTTCCTTCATCTGGGTTTCTCCTATCTACCTTTTTTTTTTTTTAAAGATTTATTTTATTTATTATATGTAAGTACACTGTAGCTGTCTTCAGACGCTCCAGAAGAGGGCGTCAGATCTTGTTACGGATGGTTGTGAGCCACCATGTGGTTGCTGGGATTTGAACTTATCACCTTCGGAAGAGCAGTCGGGTGCTCTTACCCGCTGAGCCATCTCACCAGCCCTCCTATCTACCTTTTAGCTCGAATAGAAAATTTAATTTGTGCATGGTGAGGAATCTGACTGTAACCAGCCCTGTGAGACTCAGAACTGCTGAGGAGAAAGAAAAGGAGGGTCCCCTAGCTGTACCTGCATGTTTCAACGAGATACAAATGTCTGCTCTCTATTATATCAGTCGTGTTAAAATATCATATCAAATGGAATAACCATTATTTGTACCTAGATAGAACCCTCATTTTCTTAGCCGTTCAAGTAGTTTTGAAGCATGTTTTTCTTCTGCCTTAGCTTCTGGAAGTATAAAGAATGGTAATAATTTCACCGCTCTCCAAAACCCATCAGTCACCCAGACAAAGAGCATGCTTATTACTGACACATACACTAATGGCGTCCCAAGAACGCTGCGGTCTCTGCCTGTCGGTGTGGACCCTGCAAATGAAACAGAGGGTTTCTCTGAGCATTCCAGACTTGGTATAACTTCAGTGTCAGTCCACTCTTCACCCTCTGTGAAAGACTCAAGGACAAACAGCGGACTAACTGAGCGTCTGGGAGACGGAGAAGGCACTGAGCTGTCTACAGAAAATGGATATGGACTTCCATCTATACACTGGCAAAGTGATGCCCTCCGTGAGTCATCTACCTTTATTTGACCCATGAACATTTATATAGTTGGGTATCTCTAGGGGGCCTCTTTAAGACCATTTGCAGTTTCTGAACAGATATGTGACTATGGTGACACCAGACCCTCTAATAGCGTCTTTATCTTGGGGTGTGGAAAAGTGCCGTCCCTAAGATGAGAACACCAAGGTTTGGAGGGCCTAAGTAAAGCAGCACAAATTCTTAGCTCACTCAGCAGAATGGAGACCTCAGCCTTGGGAGCTCTCACGGCTGGTCATCTTCCTTCATTCTATAGTGTCATCTTCAAAGGGAGCCCTAGCCTGCTCTTTATAGCTGGATCCAGTGATTATATGTATAGACCATCTTTTAAAATAAGTCGTCAGACATAAACATATTTTCCAAATTCATAATTTGGCTTACTCCTTATAGTTTATTTTACTACATATTAGAAGCAGAAGATTGTTTATCAATGTTCCAGCTGGGTTTCTTTTTAGAAAAAAAATGCTCTACCTATGCTATTATGCCATTGAACTTGCTAGATGTAATGACTCTTCCCTTGAGCTACTTTCTCAAGGGACAGAAATACCCAGGCCTATAACTTGCTGTTTGCACATGCCACTCACAAGTCTCCTGCTCACCAGCCTTTATCTCTAAGATTACAATGTTGCTGACATCCAATAATTTTAGACAAAAAATTGAAACATGATGATGTGTGACCCATATAAACACTGTTCAAGGCTCCTTGGCAGAAGCAAGCTTGCCTGAGAGAGCACATCTTGGTTGTTAAGCATCCTTTCCAGATCCACTAATGACCTTTCCTCCTGTGATATCTCACAGCCTTCGGAAGACATCAGCTTGCCAGCGGCTCAGAAGCGGGCAATGGAAGTGCCAAGCCTCTGGCTGAGACTGTGTTTAGATCAGACCCCTCCATTGGTGGTGGAGAGAGCACAGGACGATGGATCCTCACCAAGAATAAAACATCTACAGATGCGGCAGAAAGCTCAGCTTTGCATACAGAAGCTGGGGCTGCTGGGGGCCTGACTCAGTCCTCACACGCTGCACAACAGCCCCAAGGTGGCAACGACTCAGGGATGGGTGGGAGGAGTTACGCAGAGTCTTCATCATCTTCATCTACATCTTCTTCCGAAAGTCTGGATTCCTCGGCACCCCTCAGAGAGCATTCAAGTGAGTTCTCAGTGTGTGGAAATAGAGCACAGGGCCTTAGGATGTGACTGATCCTTTGATCTACCAAAGTGTGCTTTCGGAAAGGAATTTTACTATACCCAGGCCATTCTCTTAGCTTACTACAAAAATGCTTCATCCTTTTTGTCTGGTACATCTCAACTCCTTTTCTATGGTGTGTGTGTGTGTGTGTGTGTGTGTGTGTGTGTGTGTGTGTGTATACATATGCAGGTTCACAAGTGCACAGATCCAAATGGAGGCCAATGGTCAACCTCTCATATTGTTCCTCAGAAGCTATCTGCTTTCTTTTGGAGACGAGTCTCTCCCTTAGGCTTAGGACTCACTAACTCAATAAGGTGAGTCTGCTTGTCCCTGGTGTGGAGCTTATAGGAGCACGCTGTCATGCTCTGCTTCCCATGTGAGCGCTAAGGACCAAACTCAGCTCCTTGTATCTGCACAGCAAGAGCTTTGTTGCCTGAGCCACCGTTCTAGCCCCGCATCTAAGGAGCTCCTGGTACCACCTCCTCTTCTCTCAGATAGAACCCAGGGTCTTCTGTGTCCACACCCCCATAGTATAGCCTGCCCCAAACCCAATACCTTCTAATGACGGAACTTGTGGCTATGTCCTGTAGAAGCAGTCATATCATACGTGCCCTTGATTCATATGACCTCCATTCATCACGCATGTATCTACTTCTGAGTAGTACTCCGTCAGGGATGCGTTATTACTTACAGTGTCCCTGTGATTGTTCAGGGACACATTTTATGTAGATACACGCTGTCTTGGAATTACTAAGTGACATAGTATTTTTTTTTTAAGTTTTTGAGAAACTGCCAATCTACTTTCCAAAGTGAGTGTGTGTGTGTGTGTGTGTGTGTGTGTGTGTGTGTGTGTGTATACACACATTTAGAGAGTGATACAAATGTATATTTCTCAGTTCATTATACTAGTGATAATGAACATCTATTCATGTAGTAATTGCTGATGTGTGTGACTTCTTTGAAGATGCCCATTTGAATAGTTTGACTATTTTAAAGTTAAGCTGCCCCTTTTTGCATTGAGTATAAGGTGGTTTTTGTTTGTTTGTTTGTTTTAATATTCCAGATATTAGTCCCTTCAGATATGTATAACTCACTGTACTTTCTCCCGTTCTGTACTTCATTGGTTTTACTTTTTAAAAATTTATTTATTTTTATTTTATGTTTATTCGTGTTTCACCTGCTCGTGTGTCTAGATAAGTGTGTCAGATCCCTTGGAACTCGAGTTACAGACCGCTGTGTACTGCCATGTGGGTACTGGGAATTGAACCTGGGTCCTCTGGAAGAGGAGCCAGTGCTCTTAACCACTGAACCATCTCTGTAGCCCATCTTTTTTTGCTTTTTGATGGTATTATTGAAGCGTGAAAGTTTTTAATTTTGGTGAAGTCTAATGTGGACATTTTAGAATATTTGCTTTGATGTTGTTGGTAGTTGTTCATTTTATTTTGTTTTGCTCTGTGGGCTATTTAAATATGCTTCTGAGTAATTTTTGAAAATAACTCCCAGTAGTTTTCTCATTATAATGTAGGTGCTGGTTAAAGCGAACATGCTTGTCACTACATTTCTAACAGATTTAAATTCTGACTTCCCCACCTCCGAGGAGGTCACTGCTTATTATGATGCCTGTAACACACAGAAGTACCTGATTGTGAAAGAATCAACCTCATGTATGACCTTGGTGTGGTATTGTGAGCCTTGTAAATCTAGCATTCAGGAGGCAGAAGCAGGTGGAGCTCTGAGTTCAAGGCCAGCCTGGCCTACATAGCAGTAGCACAACCAGGGTGACATAGTGACACCCTGTCTCAAGAAAAGCACAGGCGCTGGGCGTGGTGGCACACACCTTTAATCCCAGCACTTGGGAGGCAGAGGCAGGTGGATTTCTGAGTTCAAGGCCAGCCTGGTCTACAAAGTGAGTTTCAGGACAGCCAGGGCTATACAGAGAAAACCTGTCTCGAAAAACCAAAAAGAAAAAAGTCAGGAAAGACTAAAGAGCAAACGTGAAGGGAGAAGATGTTTATAGTCTTTTATTTCTCTGCCTGGGAAATATCATTTTCTACTCTCACCACTATGGGGCTCAGGCATGTTACCTTCTCCACCTGAGACCTAGGCTTCTCCCCCAGCCCTACCCTGAGTAGTGAGGATTGAACTCGAAGCCTGGTGCACAGCAAGCAGCAAGTATGCTGATGCTGCCCTGTGGCTGCCGGCACGGTCTTTGATTTTGTAGTTTTACATTTTCAGGATGCTCCTCTCTGCAGGCAATGCTCAGCTGGTTCATGTGGAAAACTTGGTTTCATTTCCATCAGACCTTTGGGTGATTAAAAAGCTTGCTGGGGCTGTAGGGGGTGGGGGATGGGGGTGGGGGATGGGGAGTGGGGGATGGCTTGGCCATGAAGGACACCTGCTGCTTTTATAGAGGACCTGAATTTGGTTCCTAGCACCCACATCAGGCAGCTCCAACTCTGGAATATCCATGTGATGCCCCCTTCTGGCCTCCATGGACAACTGCACCCATATGCACATAAATAAGGATAAGGAGCAGCCTCATTCCTGAAATGATCTCGCTATGAGTTCGTGTAATACTTTTTCTCTTTGACTCTGACTCGGCCAAAGCTGACTGGTTATAACACCTGCCTTGGCTAGTTCTCAGCCTGCCCCCTTGCTAGGTTCAAACTCAGTCGCTTCTGGCTAGGATGCTTCTATCAGCCTCTAACCCTGATGTGATTGTCTGCCTGCCTAAATTTCACTTGCAGAGTATACATGACCTCTCAGTCAATATCTTTTCCTCTTTGCCCACAAATTTAAGAGTTGGGCCTCTTGCACCCATACTGGGTGGCTCAGCACCCAGGTGTCTCCCAAGCCCTTCAGCATGCCTTAGGTCACCTTTGTGCCTTACTGTTGCTGCGGGTCACTGATGTCCTGTCCGCATGCTCATTTCCGGTTGAAGGTTCTTTTCTGTGCCCAGGATAGAGAGAGAGAGTGGAGAAGCACTGATTAACACTAATGGTGATTTTAGGGATGGTTAATGGGGCTACAGAGATGGCACTCGGCCGTTGAATGCATACCACTCTTGCAGAGGGACCTGAGCTCTTTTTCCATCACCTTAATCAAACGGTTCACAGCCAGCTGTAAGTCCAGGGGATCTCATGCCCTCTCTGACCACTGTGGGTACTGCACTCTTGTTTACAAATTCACATTCAGATACACATAATTTAAAAATAAAAATAAAGGGTCTAGAGAGATGACTCAGTGGCTAAGGGCTCTTGTGACTTTTGTAGAGAACCTGGCTTCCTTTCCAGCACTCATATGGTGGCTCACACCTGCCTGTAACTCCAGTTCCAGGGAATCCAATGCTCTCTTCTAGCCTCTGCAGGCATTGGGCACACAAGTGACACACATATATATACATGTAGGCAAAACACCCATACATACCAAAACATTAAAGACATAAAAATTAAAATAATTAAATAAAGACTATTTTTAAAAATACTTATTTTATTTATGTGTATGTGCACAGATCAAGTTTAGACTTAATGTTCATTATTTCTGAAAAAGATTTACTCGTGGTCTAATAATATAAGCCTGTTCAAAGTTTAGCATACAACATATACCCTGTCAAAAGAGAGAAAGGGCATTTGTTCATGTGCTGCCTTCCCTAGTACAACAAAATAGAACAAGTGCATTAAAAATAAAAACAGGGCTGGCAAGATGGCTCAGTGGATAAAGGTGCTTGCAGCCAGGCAAAATGATGTGAGATTGATCCCAGAACCCAATAATGGAAGGAGAGAGCAGACTCCAGCTAATCATCTTCCAAGTTTCTCACTCCTGCTGTGGAATGGAGAGAGAGAGAGAGAGAGAGAGAGAGAGAGAGAGAGAGAGAGAGAATAAAAAATAAAAGAATACAAATTTTAATCTCTATGCCTTTTTGGTTCATTGGTTGGTTGGTTGGTTGGTTTTTTGAGACATGGTTTCTCTGTGTAGCCCTGGTTGTCCTTAACTCACTCTGTAGACCAGGCTGGCTTCAAACTTGGAGATCCACCAGCCTGTGCCTTCTAAGTGCACCATTACTGCCCATTAAGTATCCATGCTATTTTTTGACCTATGGTGACTGACACTTTACAACCCACGCCTTAACTTGCCACCAACTTCACTGATACAACCCTGATTGTTATCATTTATCACCTAGCAGAAATCCAGTATTCTGGATCCTTTGGCTGGAGTAACATCCTTCACTGTGAATTCAGGACACCAGAACAGAGGTATCAACCCTCTGGCTACTGATAAAGAGCCTCTGGGCTCGAATGTGAGGCTGAAAGTCCTGTCCCTGCTTTTACCTGCACTCTCTCGCCTGCAGCTCCGGAAGACGGTGCAATGCTGAGTGACAGCTCCGATTTGGCAGACAGCACTTCGGGGGCTCGCATACCTCACACGTCTGCAATGTCCACCCGGAGTGGGGAGCGCACGCCGCGGTCTCTCGACCTCTCGAGCACAGCGACCCGCCCTGCGCGCCCCACTCCACGCGGGAACGTGACAGAGCATGCTGGCCTGCTGTCCGGGACACCAACTCTCGGAGGTGTGTCTTCCCACAGCTGCCTTTCTCTGCTGTCTGTAGACTGACTCCCCAGCCCTGGGATGTTAGGCAACTCATGAAGTAGCTCACTGCTTACTTATTAGGAAAAGAACTTTCTGGGTTCTCCCACCCGTCTCGCCTCGTGCTTGCTTGAGGTATATGGGATGACATCTGCCTGAGGGGTTTAAAATAAAGGAGAGCAGTAACTGCGGTGAAGGCCATCTCCTGGAAAGAAATACCTCACTATACAGAGTGGAAAGTTGGGAGCAGACTTCTTTTTCCATTTGATAATGGCAATTACTGTTTGGGAACTGGGAGCTTTTCGGTGGCAGTTTGTTTTTATCAGAAAGGGGCATGAGGAAGGGCTTTGGAAACATCTCCTATTTTTAGGCTCCTAGTCCCCACTTATCTATTATTCTCACTTCTGTCAGGATCACTGCTTCTCACAGGGGGAGGGAGGATCTACTCTGAGTGACCCTGACTATATTAGCCTTCCTCTGTCATCTTCACTCGGAGTGCTGGCCACGAGAAATCGCCTCTCACAGAGAGCATCTTTCTCTCTTAAGTTCACGGATAAGACACAAAAGAGTCTTGTCCAGTGCTTGTTTCGAAGATTCCTCGTTTCCTTGACCCGACTTTGTCTTTTCCGTTTGTAGTCACCGGGCTTAGCGACACTCAAGAGCGTGGCTCAGACGCTGGACAGAGGACTTCCAGCGACCACACAGACCACGCCTATGTCCCTTCTACTTTCACCAAAGGAGAACGGACGCTACTGTCTATTACAGATAACACCTCCTACTCAGAGGCTGGCGAGAGCTCAACCTCTTCCATTAAGATCTCGGACTCTCCTTCTCAGGCTCAGCCTAAGCCAAGTAGCGTGTCCTCCTACAATGACGAGCATGCTCAGTCTTCCTCAGAGTCACCGGTTCTGCATACGACCAACCTTCCGACCTACACGTCCACTGTTAATATGCCAAACACCTTGGTTCTTGATACCAGTACCAAACCTGTTGAGGACCCATCTGATTCAGGGGTGCCTTCTGCCCTACCCTCATTGTCACAACCCCAGCCATTCTCATCAACCTTACCATCAACCGGGTCTCCTGGGTCTACCTCTGGGACAGCCACATCCTCACCGTCACCTTCACCCGTCTCTTTACTGGTGTCAACTCTTGCCCCATATTCTGTCTCACAAACAACCTTCCCACATCCATCTTCCACCCTCGTCCCTCACAGGCCAAGGGAGCCACGTGTGACTTCAGTCCAAATGTCGACGGCGATATCAGCCATTGCATTGATCCCCAGCAATCAAACAGCAAACCCCAAGAACCAGAGTACCCCACAACAAGAGAAACCCATCACAGAAGCTAAGTCACCAAGCTTGGTGTCTCCGCCCACAGACTCTACCAAAGCAGTAACAGTGAGCCTTCCTCCAGGGACCCCTTGGTCCCCAGCCTTAACAGGGTTCTCCACGGAGCCAGCCCTTCCAGCCACAAGCACCAGCTTAGCCCAGATGTCTCCAGCTTTGACATCTGCCATGCCCCAGACTACTCACTCTCCTGTGACCAGTCCCAGTACTCTGTCACATGTAGAAGCTTTGACTCCAGATGCTGTAGTTGTGCATACTACCCCAGAGAAACAATACCTCCCAACCAATCCTGAAATTCTAGTGCCACACATCTCAACTGAGGGGGCCATCACCACAGAAGGGAACAGGGAGCATACAGATCCTACCACTCAGGCAATCCCTCTGACCACTTCAACCATGTCAGCAGAAGAAATGACCACAGAGCTTGGCCGTGCGGAAGAGTCCAGTCCATCACATTTTCTTACACCATCTTCACCTCAAACCACAGACGTTTCTACAGCTGAAATGTTGACTTCCAGATATACCACCTTTGCTGCTCAGAGCACCCCACGGTCACCAACAGCCTTGTCGCCTCTAACCCCAGGTAAAGTGCATCTTACAAATACATTGACCACTAGGCCCTGTCCAACATTAGAGCTACAAGGGGCTTGTGGTTTGTGTGAGTGTGTAGACGTGGCTAGTATCTGGGTCTGTTTTATGACTCAGAATGACTCTCACTGAAGTACAGAGCATGAAATATGGGCAGTATGGGCCTAATTGTCTCCCGATATCCCCCAAGTTATGAAATTTTTTCTGAAGAACAAGGAGAAATAACACTTTGGCCCTGTGTGATGTGCATAGAAGATACAACTGTAGCCTGTCGTGTCCTGTAATTGTCCAAGCATTTTAAGTGTGCCTTTAACTCATCTAAGGTCAGTGCCAGGCGTAGATGTGGGTTTGGACAGTGGAGAAGCTGAAGGAGCAACTGTCACAGGGCTAAGGTGCAGAGTGTCGGCAGGACGCTTGCCTAACACACTCACACACAGTCTCCCACAGGCTCTCAGCCACCACAGAAGAAAAATGAAGCTTTAGGTAGTCTGTTAGAGGTAGAGGTAAGTTGAATGCCTGCTTTCCAAAGAGAACCCACTCAGGCATGCCAACAAAATGATGTTCAACAGACCTCTTCCCAGTGACAGCTTGACCAGAGTTTCTTTGCCTTGTGGGTAAAGGTTATCTGTACAGTGTGTTGAAGGTGCTGGTGTCAGGGGCAAAAGGCAACCTGGAGCAACCAAAGGCAGAAGCAGGACAGCGGGACATGGGGTTCCCAAGGTACTTGTGGTTGATGCAGACTTAGGAAAAGAGAAGTGCTGTTGAAGGAGAGACAGATAGCATCTTAAGTTACAGGAAAGGGAGGGAAATGGTGTGTGTCGGCTACAGCAGAGAGCTCTCCTCGGTATGTGGAACAAATTTCAGTTTGTGAGGATGAACCTGGAGTGCAGGGTCATAAGCTGTCCCCACCGCTAGGCTACAGCGCCCCCTTCTCAGTGACCTGAGCATGTCTAAGAAGTAAAAGATAATTGATTCTCCAGAAAAAGAAAACTCCATTTCCACCAGCCAATGCATTCAGCCCCAGGTTCAGCGGGCTCCCTTAAAGCGAGTGTTAGCTCTTCCAGTTGCTGGAGGTGTTTACAGCATGTTCACTGCAAACTATAGAATTACCTAAGGGCACAGCGTTTAATCATGTAGGTGCTCTGTGCATATTGGTGATGCTAGGTAGCATTTAAAGAATGGGGGCTGGAGAGACGACTCCGTGTCTGTTTAAAGGACATCCTGGTCTTGAAGTGATCCTGGGTTTGGTTCCCAGCACCCACGTGGAGAAACTCACAACCACTTGTAATTCCAGCTCCAGGGATGCAGTGCCTACTCCTGGCCTCCATTAACAGTGTGCCCACATCTCTACCCACACCCCCCAATTGTCCCATGCCCCCCCCCCCAACGTACACATAACTTCAAAATGACAAATCTCAACAATGGCTGTGAAGAATAAGATTGTCATGTCTCGAGCAGCCCTCTTGTTTCGGGTTATTTTGAACAACATGACTTCTGTTGCCTTTCCCCTCTCCCCCAGTGATTTCCTCCCTGTAAGTGGTAATGTAGTTTTCAGCTTTTCAAAACCCCTTATGAAACAAGTATGTCATAACCAGAGTGTGACCCTTCCAACTATATAGAGTAAAACAGAATGTGGGCGTCATGGGGCAGAGAATGAATGGAAGACTCCAGGGTGACTGTGAAAAGGCCCTCATGGATTCAGATGGAAAGAGTGGGACACGGAACACCTGTAATCCTAGCACTTGGGATGTGGAGACAGGAGACTCAGAAGTTCACTGCCATCCAGATTGCCTAGGAGACCGAAACCACAGTGAACTACTTGAGAAGGGCATCCCCGTATTTAATTGATAGTTTTCTAGGCGGTGGACAATCTGTGGAGGCCTGATTAAATTTTAAGACACTCAGAAGCTGAACAAGGTCGTGCACGTGCAGGATCCCATGGGAGGTAGAGTAAAGCGGATCAGGGGTTCAAGGCCACCCTGAGCTATGTAGTTAATTTGAGGCCAGCCTGGGCTACATGAGACCATCTCAAGATAAATCAAAACAACAAAAAGAGTAGCAACTACAAATAAATGTACATGTTTCAAGATTTTTCAGATAGAGGTTTCTAGAGTTTTGACAAAGTCCAAGAGGAAAAAAAGGAGCCATGCATATGTGTGCATGACTGATGACAGAGTGAATCTTAGAGCAGACAAGATAAATTGATTGGGGATTCTTTCCACCTTGGAACATGTTTTTTAAATTGGTATTTACGGAGTCCAGTAGAATCTTCTAAGTATCACAAAGACAATATAATTATTGGTCCTGAACCAAGTAGCCCGCAAGAAGCATTTAGTATTCGTGCTTGCATTCAGGTATGCAATTATCTAGCACTTGGCTATGAGCACATGTGCCCAGTACCATCACCTCTGTCTTCGCACCTCTGGGGACCCTGCTCTATCTTAGTGGGTGTGAGTTTTTCCAGGGCAAGTAAGCAAACATAAGCTAGACCCAAGTGTTAACTTTGAGAATGAGATGTTTTCCAGAGCTGCTTTGACATCGCCTGTGTTATTCCTTCTGTGTGTTTAGTCAACAGCTGTACCGTGAACCCTTGTCTTCATGATGGCAAGTGCATCGTGGACCTCACTGATCGTGGGTATCGATGTGTATGCCCACCCGCCTGGCAAGGGGAGAACTGCAGTGTGGGTAAGAGGCAGGATCATTTACTGTAATGTTACTTGGGCTATTCAGTAAGATCCTATTTCCACAGTATATGTTGACAGCATATACTGTGCTTGCAGAGGACCTAAGTTTGAGTACTATAACCTACATTGGGGCACTTCATTACTGCTTAAAATTGTAGCTCCATCGCAATTGGACACACCTGGCTTCTGCAGGCATATGCACGCAGAACAATCATTTTAAAAGAGCCTTTCTGTTCTAAGGGGTACAAAGGTAAGATTTTTAGTTTAATAGTCTTCTTGCTTAAGTGTTAGGATGCTTGTGTGTTGTCTATATGATAATACGAAGGGCCACAGCACGATACACACAAGCTTTTGGCCTGGTTCTGCTCTATAGATTCTCTACACCCCAGCAACACTGGATCATCTAGAGCTCCCTAAAGATACCTACACTCTCCTGCCCTGGGCATTTACCCTGCTCGTTCCTCAGCTCAGAATTATACCCTCTTCCCAAAGATCTACTGGTTGAAATCTCTTTAGTCTTATTTATTATTCAAATATAAATTAAATGTCTTTAATTCTTCCCTGCATCAAAATCTACTGTTTCTACTGAACATGTCCTTAATCCCAGCACCCAAGAGTGAGAGATAGTAGGATCTCAATGAATTCAAGGCCACTCTGATCTACATAGTGAGTTCCAGGCCAGCCAGGGGTAAAAGGATGTCTCAAAGCAGCCCCAACAACAGCAACCAACCAGATCCATGTTTATCGCTGTACATCCCAACCCCACCCTGTGATAGCGTTAATTCTTCATCCGGTTGCCACTGCCCCGGCAGGCAGCCATCCCCTTGAGGACAAGGGTGGCTTCCCGCTCTTCTTTGGAAGCACAGGACACACAGTGCCAGTTGGTTTTAGTAGGTACTGAATGATGATTCGTTGTCTGCCACCCCATCAGCATGCTCTTGTTTGTCCCCTCCTGCAGATGTGAACGAATGTCTCTCCAGCCCCTGTCCTCCCCTAGCCGCGTGCAACAATACTCAGGGATCTTTCACCTGCAGATGCCCAGTCGGGTATCAGTTGGAGAAAGGAATATGCAATCTGGGTAAGAGAGTTAAGTCTGCCTTGCAACTGACTGCTTCCTTCCTAATCAAAGCCAGCATTTTTTTTTTTCTAAGCTAAAAAAAAAAAACCAGGGATATAGAAGTGAAACATATTGCCTGTTATTCCGTCACCTGCAGATGCAGTACTTATTTTTTCCTTTGATGATGTACATTATATTTTTATATATTAAATTCAAGAGATATCTGTAAGTATATTCCTGTTACTAAAAAGAAAAAAAAAAAAAAGGACAGATGTCTTAATGCCTGTGTAATGTGCTCATTTGTGCACAACAGTATTTGTTCAACTGTTTTACCCTTCAGTTAAAAAAAAATCAAAAGGATATTCCAACTACGTAGGGCTTTTAAACATTATTCATTTACTTACAATTTCAGAGTGTTTCTTTATTTATTTATATTTATATTTTAGAGTTTAAAAAAAAGAGTAAAATTCTGATTGCCTTCTGTGTCCACACATTCTTCTTGATTTTGAAAGTGGTCCTCAAGTTGTTAGCCACTGACAGGTGCATTTTGACACAGCCACCTCTGGAATCCGGTTACTATATTGGTCATGTTTGTTCCTCATCTGCGTGGTTTTCCATTCGCCTTTCATCCCTACCGGTTAAAAAGTAGATCAGCAAATGCAGCGAAGACAAAGGCTCTGAGGTGCTCAGTGGCCAAGCACGGGCCACAGCTGGTGAGAGGCCTGGTTTCAGCCTACAGTTTTCTGTTGTACAACAGTGTGGTTATTATTAGAAGAAGGTTCTAGCACGCAGGGCGTGACCCTTGTTGGGTTGCTGAGTTTAACACCTTGCTTGCTAGAGAAGCTAGAATGAGAAATTCAGTTTTAGAGCTGAAACCGTCAGATAAAACCATCGGCCTTTGGAACAGCTACCGTTGCCCAGTGTGAGCACGTCCTGCAGAAGTGCTCAGCCAGTGTTTTGGGGGAGAACCTGTGTCTTGGCTGCAAGTGTTATCTGCATGGACCTCTAACACCCACAGACAGAAGGAGCTTCTTAAGGCTGACACTCTACTAAAATAAGAATTTTGAAAATTGTCTGAAATACAAAAAAATTGAGCATTATTTTCTTTTAAAAAGGGGGGGAGGGAGTCTACGTATGTAGAGTCAAAATCAAGAATCCCTCTTATTCTGATGCATCTGGGCAACCTGGTCTGTGTGGCCACACCCTATAGGGAGCTAGCTGAACGTGTGCAGTTGAAGAATGAAAGAGATGGGAATGTTGGTTATTGTTGTTGGTGTTTTGAAACCCATGGTTTCAAATGCCTGGCTTTAGGCTCCCAACCACCACCGGCACTGACTAGCCAGAGCCTCAATGTCCCCATCTGTTAAGTCAGATTGCACGCTGCTCTCTGTTCACTCGAGGTTTGGGGGATGTCGAACAACATGATCTGCTTGAGCAAGCGCCGCGCCGAGTGTGAAGAGCTGTCCAGATGGAAGGCAGCCTTCGCCAGACTGGATGCTAGGAAAACAAGCAGTTGTCACGGGTCAATAGTGAAATCGGCAGTTAAAGCTGAGATAAAATAATAATAATAATAATAATAATAATAATAATAATAATAATAATAATCATCTTATCTTGTAAGTAAGGTGGGTCAGCAGATAAAGGTGCCCACTCTTGAGTCTGACCAGCTGAGTTCGATTCCTGGGACCCATGCATGGTAGAAAGAGGACACCAGTTCCCACAAGCTGTTCTCTGAATTTCACACGAGTGCTTTGGACCGTGAACACACATGCAAATGCACGCAGGCAGGCACAGAGTAAATCAATGTGATTTTTTTTTTTTTTTTTACAATACCAGTTTTAAAGCTGGGCGGGGTAACTGCAGACGTGGAAGCTGTCTTGAACACACTAACTATATTAAAAACAGGGACACATCTGTGTCTTTCCACAATGTCAGAATTTATTGAGTCACAAGCTCACCAGCTACTTCAATTTCATTTGCTCTGATTTGCCAAATTACTCTCATCTCCCTTGACAGCCGGCCACTGGGAAGCATTGGCTTATTCCAAATTTAATTACTAATATTAACTCAGATCACAAGTTACACATCACGGTAAAGGGTAAAGGTGTGTGTGTGTGTGTGTGTGTGTGTGTGTGTGTGTGTGTGTGTGACAGAATAGCTACAAAGGGGTTAAAGAGGCCACAGCAAAGTTCAAGAAGTTTAAAAAGAGGCCTTAGGAGCGTCAGAGAGCTGATACTGATGAGAAGAGAATCAGTCCTTTAGTGGTTAGATCAGGAACCACGCTGGAGAGTTACTGAGGAACACACCAAGCTGCTGCGGGGTGCAGGCTTGAGCTGGGACTGTATATGTGAGAGGAGCTTAGAGGCAGGCACAGGACTTCAAGGTGAAGCCCAGACCCACATAGGCCACAGGGGAGAGATCTGACACAGAACCAGGGCCAGATGGACAAAGGGACAGAGGACGCCACGGCAAGAGTGGAGACTGAGCCAAGCTGAAGCCCTATGGTCATGCAGTCCCCGTACATTCTGGGTGGTCTGATGCCAAGTTGCTGGGGCCATTGCCACGAGGGTGTCAGGTGTCCTCTTTACGGGGTGCAGGAGCAGCTGTTGCACCCTTCCTCGGTGTGTTTCATAAGCTCTTAGGGCCTCCCTTTCCACTAAGGGTTTTAGTAAGCCCCTGTACTCATACAGATCCAATCTAATTGATAGAGTTTTGCAACAAGATATTTAGTAGTCTGTGCCCCATGCACAAATGCTGCTTGTAAAGTGGAGTCACCCAAGACAAAGCAGAGGCTGAAAGTCCCTGTTTTTACAATAAGCAGGACCTTAAGCCAAGCACAGCCTCCTCTTCACAGAGGTATAAATGCCTTGGGCAAATCCCTTCCAGGGAAGCAGACAGGGTTTAGGAAAGGACAGATGATATTGCTCATGCTAAAGACAGAAGGCACGGGCAGGCAGAGAACGTCTGTGTGCCTTACCCTTATCCTGGGCACTTTTCCAAAGGGAAGAGTCTGGATTTGAACCTGGGCCCGTGAGAAGTGAAGCCGAGCAGGTCAGGTGACTGTGTGCAGAGTGCCCGACCACAAGTAGCACAGCCTGCAGGAAAGCCGTTCAGTCGCACTAACGACACTTTCTCTTTTCAAGTCATTTGGCTTCATTGTTCTGTAAACATCAGAGGGGCATGCAAATTAGAGCGTGCTGAAAGGCTTTCCCTTGGCCCAGTGTGTTTTCAAAGAGCTGCCTGCTGCTCCGAAAAAGAGTCCTAAGCAGCTGGCTTCACTGAACTGTGGAACAAGCAGAAGGATATTAAATAAGAACTATGGGCTTTAGTCAGTTAACTCTGAAATGTTAGCTGTTTTCCCTGGCTCCCTTGCCAGCCTTCCTCTGAAGACTCCCCACACACACACACACCCCGTGTCTCAGGTTATTTTTCTTCTGTATCGAGGGGAAGATACGGATTTAATATAATAAGATATACTTTAATATGATAAATAATAATTGAAAAATATAATTTAATATAATGAGTGATAAGAGCCATCTCTAAAGATGGACTGTTAATTTTTGGTCGTCTGCTCATTCTGGAACCTCAGGCCTAATCATCAGAAATTGGTGTTACCTAGAATTTTATTTTATGAGTGAAATAAGCCTTAAAATGAGGGAGCCTTTCCTCCTTTCTGATTCCAGCCCTGTTTCTAACATGGCTTGTTTTCTTTACATGGCTGATAATAATGGGATCCTAGCACCTTGGAGTCTAACTCTACCACAAACGCCTGTCACTCCTTAGTCACCTAGTTGAGAAAGGAGTGTATTTACCCTCAAGAAGACACACCCAGACTGTCCCGTGGGGGAGTAAAGCTGGCCGTCCCGGGGATTTACAGCTGCATAGCCTTGCGTTGGTCTCTGCTGTGTGTCTTTAATGGGCAATGTTTTCCTCTTCAGTTAGAACCTTCGTGACCGAGTTTAAGTTAAAGAAGACTTTTCTCAATACTGCTGCAGAAAACCATTCCAACACTCATGAGCTTGAAAACCAGATCGCTCGAACAGTAAGTTTCCCCAACAACGCTCTGCACGCTGATTCTTAGCTTTCTAGACCAGATCTCATTCAGAAGTGCATACCACTTAGGGTCATCTGTATCCCCCGGATTTGCTTCTGTGTTCACGGGGAAAGTTCAAGCTGAAGTTAAAAATATATATATATCTTGGAAATCAAAGAAAGGTGTTAGGATCTGAGGGGTGCTCTTCATATGCAGTCCCCGGCTGCCAGGCTGCCAGGCTGCCAGACTGTTCCGTTTTCTTGGGCAAACACAGAGTCAACAGGCACGGCGATGTCACCCGTGTCAGCTGCAGATGAAGAGAAAAGCAGAGTGTCCCATCTGCTGTTGATACCTGATGTGACCTCCCGTGTTCTCAGATCTTGGAGAAAGGCCACTCCTTCCTCAAAGGATGCCAGCAGCCTTATCCTAATTCCGATTAGACTTGGAACTGGGCTTGTGAGCTCACGGTGTAAATTATCTAGAGGCCTTGGATGCTGTTCTCTCCCTCTTTGCTTTTATAGAAGGAAGGAAGAATGGAGAAAAAGAAATGGAGACAAAATGCAGACAATACTTTTTTTGTTCTCCACCGCTGCCCAAGTCAAAGGTTTGGTGCTTGGGAACCGAAATTTGCCATTACACTAAATTAGAGATGAAATGAAATTAGATTTGCCATTACATTGAATTAGAGTTCATTCATTAGCCAGGAATTAAGTGTTCTTATAGGGCTGTAGATTTTATTTGTATTTTAATTCTATTTCTATGTCTCATCTGTGATGGGGACTATGTCAGATGCTCAGTCCCGGGAGAGGGATGGTGACACATTTGCAGATGGGAAGCTGGGAGGTTCTGGAAGCTGACAGGCTTGTCTGAGTCCACGCAAAGCAGAAGCAGTGTTGACCGCGGTCTACTCGGTCACCTACGTTACACTAGCTGCAAGTCTGGAGGTTTCTAGGAGCATTCTACGTTTCTAGGAGCACTCTACACTAGGAGGACCCACAGAAATGATTGCAGGCCATTATCTTCACAGATCCAGTCCGTAACACTGACAGGTTTAAAGTTAAAATTAGCTGAGGGAAGAGGTGCCTGAGCCAGAGTGTCTGGGGGGGTCCCAAATGCAGAACTTCTAGTTGCTGTGTTGGTGTGGTATTACTGACATTGTTGGTACCTCTCGGCAACAGTGTGTAACTAACTATATGGAGTTCTGCCAGCCATAATTGCTTACCTGAGCCTTGAGGTCTGATGCATTTATTTGGATGTCGCCTTATAGACAAGGTTGACTGCCCAGATGGCTGACTTCAGTCGCTAGGCCCTCTAGAGGCTGAGATGATGTCATATTACCCAGAGTTCCCTCTGTTGTTCACACTACCGGTGTGATCACATGGCTAGTGGCAGGGGCTATGCCAGATATTCTGGCACGACCCAGGACTCTCAGCTCAACCAAGTTTTTCTTGTCAGTTAGGACACTCTGAATAAGAGCTCAGAAACTGCCTTGCACGGGCAGAGGCATGGAGTCTCTAGCCAAAAGGAGATTCATTGTTCCTCCTGGTTATTCTGTAGGTAGATACTTTCTGCCTCCTGGTTATTCTGTAGGTAGATACTTCCTGCCTCCTGGTTATTCTGTAGGTAGATATTTTCTTGTAACATACTGTAGGGCATTAGAGCCCTGTGCAAAAGTGTAGTCCTTCTAAGCAATTTGCCTAGCTTGGTTGGTTTGTTTCTTTGTTTGGTCAAGTATCACCATAGGATTCACTGGGCCATGACCTACCTGACCCCAATTAGCAGTGAAGAATTAAATGGCCATCAGAGAAAGCATTAGCATTGGCTTTCTTAAGATGGCATTCTGCTCATACCTAGGTAAAAGGTTAATATGGCAATAATAATAAATCATTGCTATAGAATATATTAATGTGACGTTCAAACCCACAAACTATTTGGCAGCATTCCACACCTGACTCCATCTTTCCAAGTCAGAGGGCTCTGAAGGCAGGTGGATCTACCTGGGATGAGATGCTGAGGCCCTCTGCTCCATTAAAGGGAATCTCGAGCTTCGCTGTTAGGGAGGCAGAAACAACATGTTGTGTTGCCCAGAGGTTTTCTGTTCTCCGTGGGCACAAGGCAAACAGGAGGCACAGAGCTCTAATGTGTTCCCAACAAAAAAGCTCTTGACCCCATCCCCACCCACATCATGTAATTTCCCAGAGTCTTTTTTGGGGAAGGACCTTTGCAGCAGGTCAACTCATCTTTGTAGATTCTGAGGAGCCTGTAGTCAGACCTGGGGAGCTCAGAGGAGCTGAGCTTTGTCAGCTAGCTTGTTCACTAGGCAGAGTCCAAATAAACAGCTGCCTGGGTTTTTGTTTTTGAAACCCTGGGTCTTAGAAGGGATCTTCTCCTTTGAAGATGTTTTGTTTTTCAGGATGCTGTGCTGAACATTTCCTGCTGAGATTTCCCTACTAATCCACTATCTGCCCTGGGGAACAACAGAAAGATATTAAGGAGGGGGACTGGGATACAAAGGCTTTGAGTAAAGCTGCCTGCTGATACTTTGGTGGCGATAGAAAGTACCTATATTATCCTGAAAATAGGAAATTGTTTCTTGGCTCAAGGATTTTGTCTGACAACTGGGTTCTTCATTTCAGCTGAACGTGTGTTTTTCAACATTGCCTGGTTATATCCGAACTACAGCCCATGTGTCTAGGTGAGAAACAGAATTTCTTTTGCTTATGATCTAATCTGTGGAATGGTGTGTGTGTGTGTGTGTGTGTGTGTGTGTGTGTGTGTGTGTGTGTGTGTAGTGGTACTGTTCCCAAACGGGTGATCAAAATAAAGCCAGTCTCTGTTTTGGGTAACCCAAGACCACGGTCTCTGGGCCTTTATACTCTCCCATTCTTTCTGTGGAGAATGGCAGTAACATGTACTTTGCAAGCTACCTGGAACCCACATGTCAAGTCAGTTAAGGCCTTGCTAACTTTGCCCACAGGGAGCCCAGTACAGTGGTCATCTCACTGCAAACCACCTTTGCCCTGGTCTCCAATGTGACGCTGTTTGACCTGGCAGACAGGATCCAGAAATATGTCAACTCCTGCAGGTCCTCTGCTGAAGTCTGCCAGCTCTTGGGTTCTCAGAGGCGGGTCTTTCGAGGTAAGATGGGAAACCTGCCCTTGCAGGCAGGCATAGACTTAGAGATGGGGGGGGGGGGGGTTGGGGCCCAGAAAAGCTCCTTCACAGAGCTTGTCTTTAGAATGTACATGCACAAGCCTTCATGGCACTCAATGCACACATCTGTCTACACATGGCCTTTACAGCATCAGCTCCTTGGCATCTGGCTCCTTCTGTTTCTTCTATAGAGTGCCAGGGTGAGAGTAAGATGTTACAGGAGCTGAAGGAACCAAAAGCTGTTTCTCCCGTTTTCTGGGGAGACAGAAAGTGACATAAAGAGTCTGTAAAGTTGCCAATGATCCAACAACCTTTATATGGTGATGGCTAAGAAAAAAACAAAGAGCTATGCTCATGCAGTATTACCTATCTTTTGTTTGTTTTCTATCAGAAAACCATGTAATGACTGAGAGGACCCACAGCAGGATGCTCCCAGGAGTGTCCTAATGACAGGAGTCTCCCTTCCTTTGTTCTTGTTTGGCCGGAGGCTCTTGCCTCATGTTGGGGTAAGGCCAATGAGAAAGGTGACTCAGGACAAGTCTGGAAGACACACTTGGATCTTTCAGGGATAGTTTTATAGCTGGGAGAAGAAAACTGCTGGAATGAGAAGCGCCCCTAGACACAGCGGGCTAGTCCCTCTTAAGTGATCAAAGTGTACTCTGGTTAGCTCATTGGACCAGTGGTTGAGGTCTGGCAAAGGAAGGAGAGCTTAGGCTAAGTCTCCCCATCTGGCATCCAGATGTTAGACATAAATTGAAGGTATCAGGTTTTGGTGCCATATCCACTGGTTATTCTAGGCCATTCCCAGTGGATCAGGATGCTGTAACTGCGGGTCCAGAGCTTTCCTCGAGTGAACAATTGCACTGCAGAGCTTGGGAGCTGGTATTTACCCTTTCACCCTGAGATAGGCTCTGGGGAGCTGGCTACTTAGTAACTGGGGGAAATGAGCTGAACATAACAGAGTTGGAGTGTCTTCTTTCAAAGTTCATGCCCTGTTCTAGGGTGCTGGATACTTTGAGGCTCTCTGGTTGTATGGTTTTGTTTCTCTTGCCAAGGGCTCTAGGGTACTACTTTTCCTCCCAGTGAAGTAGGTCCCTTCAGTTTGCTAACCATTTCTAGGCTGCATTTGGCATGGTCAGCATTGGACCAAGATATTTTTCTGTTGCCAGCTTGTGCATCTGTGCTTTGCAGATCAAGTTGGCAAATTTGTGTGGATCTGCAGGAGTGCCCGCTCACCCAGCTGCCTTGCTTGGACTGCCCCCATGTGACCTAGAGGAAGACTCTTGTCCCCATGAGGAGGCCATCCTCCCTGTGTTCCCTTCCAGTCCCTTGAGCATAAAGACAGCCATGCCTAGTAGCCAAAATTGGACTCACATCTGTTTTTCCTCCAGACCTTCTCTAGGTTTTGCCAAGGGATTTGGCTCAGTCTCTTGGTAATTTTTCTGGAGCTAGAGAGGAGGCTAGACCAGCAGGTGCCGCACACCTCTGGGTTTCCAGCCTCTGGGCAACACTAGGCTGTTCTGGACATTGCTGCTGGCGAGAAGGGCTTTCTCGAAACCCTCAGTTCAGAGAATGTCCATCTCCCTCCTTTCAAAGCACTTTAGTCCTTGTGGTCTCCTGGGATTTAGAGACTTTGGAAATCCCCCCCCCCCTTCATGGCTTCAGTCAGCCTTGGCACACTGAGTGTTCATTGTCTATCTTGACGGATGTTATGCCCAGGAAAGACCATGGGAACGGTGAATGCAGGAGACTCACATCACCAAGGATCGATTTAAGTGAGATTCTGCATGGTCCCGTTGGGTGGCTTTATGAGACATATATTCCTTGAGAAAGCCACTCCTCATTGGAGGGGCAGGGTCTGCCCTCTCTGTTCAAACAGAAGTCTGGTGGCAGGCAGGAACTGGTTGCTTTTGGCAATGAATATTCGCTAGCAGCCAAGATCAGTGGACAGAATGGAAGGAAAACTTAACTTTGACTTCCAGAAAATACCCAATCAGAAATACCCATTTCCCAGCCTAGGATGGCCTGGACACTCTTTATGCTTAGAGGTGTTTCTCTCTGCTAAGTCTCATTGACTGGCAAAGCTTTCAGAGAAGTCAGATGTGAGGTGCCGGAGGCTGAGTTCCTCCCTGGTACCAGCTTTGCAGAGATTGCCTGGTGAGATTTTTCCATTTAAACATTTCCCCTTAAATACAAACTTTTTATTTATTTATTTATTTTTTACAATAAACAAAGGAGCCCAGATTTAACACATCAGCTTCCACTGATAAAGGCAGGAAATTCAGCACTGGGAACCAAAGCTGTGCCCTAACTCACCCGGCTGGGAGCAGACAGTCTCAGTTCTCAGGATTCTCAAAAGGGATGGATGCTGGGAATACCACATTGGGGGGGGGCGCGCATCAAGCCCTGGTGTCAGCTCCCATCACCAGAATTTGCCCAGGCAAGGGTTAATTTTGCAGAATTAACAGGAACCTTCTCAAGAGCCTAGGGCCTTTTCTTTGACTATACCTACAGAATTCCTACAGAATTAGCACCCACTCTCCATTGTACAATGCTCGTATTCTTCCCGTCCCCCTGCCACTCTCTTCCTGGGTTCAACTTGCTTTTGACCCCCCAATGGCAGAAGCACACATCTGCCTTACTCTACCTTGTACATGTGAGGATAAGTTATTAGCCGCTGTCACGTTGGTTTCATAGTTCTGTTCTCTCTGTGCACCCCACAGACATGTGTCTTGGGTGGTAAAATGTACTCTTCATTATCTTGGCCCTATAAAACCTCCCAGAGGACTATGCGTCCAGCAGTGAATGCTTTTTGATACTAATAAGCTGATTCTTTATCCACCATGAGGTGAATAAAGCCCCCAAATTAAAACACAAAACCAGCCTTAAAGCTGGGTTCCTTCCTTGTCTGCCTCTGTTTCTCCTGGTAATGGTGTGGCGACTGATCAGGGCAGTAGGATCCCCCATCCCCACCCCCACCCCAGCACATGCTCACCTACTGGTCTCTGTGCTGCAGATCCAGTGCTGAATAAACCTTCCTAACATTGTAGTGGGAAAACAGACAGACAGACAGACAGACAGACAGACAGACAGCTTCCTGCCAACCCCAGGGAATCAGATTATCATATAAACCTCGTTCTATAATAAGCCTCCAAAAAGGCAATACACTAAGAGCAAAGCAAGCTGCCTTACCAAGGAGTAGTCCTGGGCCCCTAGGACACAGAGCCCGGACATGTTTCCACCTGAGACTGGTCTGACTGCACTGGTTGGTTTGGGTCCAAGTCCAGACTCCCTAAGAACATGGCCACATTTTCTGGGTTTGTTCCAGCTCCCCCCTCCCCACCTCCCTTACTCCCAGTCCTTCCACGTGAAGGTACAGAATACACCACACCGAGGCTGCATTTGTAGGTTGGGCGGCGCCCTTTCCTTCCTCGGTTTGGTTTCTCCATAGGGAATGCTTGTGAATATTTATTTACTGGCGGTGACCAGGGAACAAGAGGCAGAGACTGTGCAGGGCCTCAGAGGACTATGGCTCCAAGTCGACTCTGGGAAACTCTCTCCTGAGCCTATTGAAATCGCGAGTTCGTGCGTCACAAGGTGTGGGGAAGAGGTTTGGTTTGGTCTCACCGCCTTGTTTTTTCACATCCCAGCGGGCAGCTTGTGTAAGCGGAAGAGTCCAGAATGTGACAAAGAGACCTCCATCTGCACCGACCTGGATGGCGTCGC